>PVIU01031948.1:0-14271 GCA_004026605.1 Ondatra zibethicus
GGGCAGCCAGGTGTACACAGAGAAACCATGTCTTGGAAAAAACCAAACCAAACCAACCAACCAAACAAACAAAAAACCAAAGACAATAACAACAACGGCAAAATCACTCAAGAGGAATTCCCTCCCTCCCCTTCAAGGTCTTCCCTGGGGAGGTCTCAGAGCATGGCCCACTGAAAACATCCTATTTGATGCTGCTGTTTTCTGCACTGATCAGGAAAACCTTCATAACATTAGCTTTGAAATACACACACACACACACACACACACACACACACACACACACGCACACACACACGTGAGCACACTAAACAAAATATACTTGGTAGTGTTTGCTTAATATGCAGAAACTCCCTCCTTCTGTTTCCTCCCCTGCACCACATTAAACCAAGTGTGGTGACTCATTCCTTGCAACCCCAAAACTTGGGAGATGAACCGAGGATCACAACTTCAAGGTCATCGACAGCTATAGGAGTTCCCGGACAGAAAAACCGAAAAATAAAAAAATAAAATAAAAAGAAACACACAGTACAGGTCCCTGCAGTCTCGCGCAAAACCAATACAACACCAAAGAGATTACAGAAAACGACAGAACAGGTCGGAAACGAGTGTGCCAGGGCAGACAGGCAGCAACGCTCACCACCCGCGTCCCTTCCCTGCACAGTCCGAACTCCGCGTCTTCAGCCCTGCAGGCTGCATCGTCTGCGGAGGCGGAGGTTCATCGCGGATTCCCCATGACAGGCTGGGAACTGGGATGAAGCAGTTTCACAGCAGCCACAAGACAAGAGGGGACTCGACTGTTGCTGGCTCCGCCTGTGCCAGACTCCACCCCAGAGTCTGCAGCGCAGCGCCAGGGACCATCTGGTGGCGGCGCCAGGCTGCACCAACGACTCCAGGAGCCACCGCGCACTCACCATGTCCTGCTCCCAACGCATGCAGAGGTCCTCTCGGAGGGGCCTGCCGTCAGAATAGGTGACACCGACAGAAACCAGCTGTCACACACCTCACAAAAGCTACACGGGATTCAAAAATGGAGCCAGGGGCGGAAACCGCAGAACATTCTTGTTCCTCATTCGATATTTCCAGCAAGGAAGTAACAGCGTCCCTGATTGGCGAAAGCTGCTGGACCCGCCTTCTTGACCATGAGTAGCAGGACCCCATCATCCTTTCCCATCACTCCCATTATGACCCAGGCGTTCCTGAGGGATAACTGCACTTAAGGGGAACACCTTTTGAGATTTTAGCGCACAGACTCGCTTCCCCGTTGTCATGGGTTGTTGGGTTTCAGCTCAAGGTTCTTTTGAGAATAATGCCATGAGGACTCAGTGCCCTTCTCCCCAGAGATGGATGAGTAACCAGACCAAGCAAGAGAATTGTCTTAATAATGATTCTTTACTGGCAACTTCAATACCCAATGAATTAATGGGATTTACAATCTTAATAGGCATGGGGTATTGATGATGGGTAACACACAGGCAATTCAATATCTCAATTATCAATCCTACTAATCCTAATACGTAAAACCATAACCTCAATTCAGCTTATCAATTATTCATGAAGCACTTCTTAAACTTAATGCAACTAATCAATTATCTATAAAACACTTCTTAACCTTAATACAACTTATCAATTAACATTTCCTAATCTTATCAATTATCCATAAGATTTCTCTTAACATTTCACACACTAAACATGCGTATTAACACATCTATGCTCTTCTCTTAACATTTCACACATGCTTTAAATAGCATCAAACAACCTGATATTCTTCAGTTTTAAAAAAGGACGTTTTGGATTTCTTCAGGCTGGACGCCTGACTGTACTGGGTGCTTGACCAGGAAGCTCAAACTCTTGATCATGTAGTCTTTGGTCTGGCGATGGCCTGCTCTCGGGTCAGGAGGCGAAGCTCTGCTCTCGGGATGCAGGCATTCTGAGGATCTCGCTACGAGGCTGCCAGGGCCATGGTGAAAGTGAGATAACTGCCCTGCTTCTGCCCTCTTTTTATGCCCCTTTGAACCTGCCTCTCGTCCTATCCTTCTGAGCGCCAGACGTCCTAGGCTATCGGTACTGACTGGACACAGAAGGGTAGGGTCCTTCTCGTGTGGCAAGATTACTTTGGTTACCGAGGTTACTAGCTGCAGCTCTCCAGACTGGCAGGGCCAGATGGGTGTGGCAGCCTCCACGTGGGCAAAATGTTCTCTTAATATTTCTCCTTAATAATTTTCTACTTTGCCTATACTACAGATTCCCCCCCCCTTTTTTCTCATTCAGAGGGATCTGTTTCCATGTTCATTACACCCATGTACTCAGTGGGCTCCTACTTTTATTCCACATAAAATAGTGTACAGATTGGCTCCAGACAGCGCAGATTCAGTGCCCTTAAATAAAACCCGTAACCATAACAGGTAGGGTCCCGGGTCAGTGAAAGCAGAGAACAAGAGCCCAATGTGCCAGCTAAAGAATTTATCATGAATGCACTCCTTGACTGAGTAAAATAGAATTACCCGGAAGCAATGGTCCACAAAGGATAGTGCGTGGGGCTCCGGAACAGTCCTTGAACAGGAGACAGAGACCTTACTTTGCACAGGTCAAGAAGATCACCTACAGTATCAAGTGTAAACGTATTCTCAGATCTCAGAACCATACAATCTGCTGTACAGGAAGACTCACAGAGGAACGTTTCCTAGTGATGAAGAGAGATACCAAATAAGTTAACCCCAGGAGCTTCCTATGAATCTCCTTCTACCATGAAATCTCTCCTTCAGCACTTTATAATTCATAAGATGGGCAAGGGCTTCTGCAATCATATGAAAGTTTGAACCAACGTAAACTATCAAATTCACAAGTACTTCTCTAGAGCTCTATCTACTAAAGTGCTTCATTAAACATGATTGGTTTGCATTGCAATGAGAATCTGGAAAAAATCTGAACAAACAAACAAAAAACCATAGTAGTTAAATAGCACCATAAACCAAATGGACATAATAGACATCTTCCGAACAATCCACTCAAACCGAAAATAATATATAGTCTTCTCAGTAGCTAATGAGATGTTTTTATAAATCAACCACATATTAAGACATAAGTCTCAACAAATATAAAGAAATTGTGGTAACAATCAACATTCTATCTGACCACAAAGGGTTAAATCCGGATATCTTCAAAAATAGAAACTACAGAAAGTAAATAAACTCATTGAAATTAAACAACACACTACTGAGTGATAATAATAACAAGAAATAAAAAACTGAAAAACTAAAATTGCATCAAAGTAAAAATATTATACATATATAATATATATGCATATATATGAATATATATACACATGTACATACATATAAATTAGCCCTAACAACTGAACTAAGAACCCACGGAATGCAATGGACATAGTCCTAAGGAGAAAGTTTATAGAATTAAGTACCTACATCAAATCATTTGTTCTATCTCAAATTCATAACTTAATAATGGACCTGAAGGCCTAAGAAAAACAAGCAAAAATAACACTGAAAGTGACAGATTGGAAGGCATGATCAAAATCAAAGCTGAAATTAATGACAGTGGACACAACAATAACACAAACAACACAAAGAATCAATAAAATGATGATTTCGGTCTTTGAAATCATCACCAAGTTTGACAAATTGAACTGCTTAGTTTCTTTTTTCTTCTTTGTGTTTTTTCAACACAGGGTAGCACTGGTTGTTCTAAAACTCACTCTGTAGAACAAGTTGGCCTCAAACAGTGATCTGCCTCTGCCTCCCAAGTGCTGGGATTACTGGTATGGGTCGTGGCTGTCCAGCTGAACTGCTTAGGTTTTTTTCTTTTGTCTACTTGATACAACCTAGAGTTATCTGGGAAGGGGAAACCTCAATTGAGAAAATTCCTTCAAGAGATTTGTTTGTATGTAAATATATGTGCTATATTTGTGATTAATGGTTAATGTGGGAGTTCCCAGTCCATTGTGGGGAGTGCCATCTGTGTGTAGGTGGTCATGGGAGGTATAGTAAAAAGTAAATAAACATTAATCTCAAAACAAGCCAGTGAGCAGCATTCCTTTATTACCCTTGCTTCAGTTTCTGCTACCAGGTTCTGCTTTGAGTTCTTACTTTCCTTTATGATCGACTATATAAGCTGTGAACTAAAATAAACCCTTTTCTCCCAAAACAAAAATAAATATGAAAATGACAAATTTGGAACTCAAATCTTACCTCTGAGATGAGGCTCATCAACAGAATGCAAGATATAAAAGAAAGCATCTCATCCATTGAAGATGCAATAGAACAAATGGATATGTAGGTCAAAGAAAGGGTTAAAGAACATACATGGGACTATACAGAAAACCAGGATAATAAGAAAAAAATCAAGTTCAAAGGCACAGAAATAATTTTAAGACATTCCAAAGAAGAAAAATTACTACCCTAAAGAACAGATGCATTTTACCTGAAAATTGTGAATTAAAACTAGTATTGTCAAAAACAGAAACAAGAGAAAGCCCACAGTTTGATTACACCTTATCTTCTACTCATTTTGAGTGAGATTTTCTTCTTCTTGTTTCAGGCATGTTGCCAAGTTACTAGTATGAGCTCTATATGATATTCATGTAGGCACTTTCTCTTATGAATTTACCTCATTTTCAGTTTTCTATGGTATGTCACTATAAGAGTTATTGTTTCAGTGGTGTCCCAAGGAAGGTGTCAGACACCCTGAATTTGAGGAAACAGGCACTTGGGAGACATGGCTCTGTTTCAAGATCAGCAAACACTCTTGACTACAGAGTCGTCTCCCTAAACTCTAGACAAAATTTTGCTATCAATTCTTTTCTTATTCTTGGCTATTTTGACTTGTGAAAAATGAACTGATAAATAGTTCTGAGCAATGAACTGTTGCCTCATCCCTAATCCTTGAGTTTTCTTTTCCAGTCCTATAGCAAGTTCCTGTGCACAAACCCATTTGCAGCTGTCTCCTACCTCAAAGTCCTGTTTTTCCCATTACAGCATGAGTTTAGAATGTATAGAGCAAACTGAAGGCAGTGTCTTTGTGTAAAAGGAAGGTGGGGAGCACCTAGTAGCCCTGAAAAGCTTTGAATTGTCAGAAGACCAGCTTCCTTAAGTGTATAGGCAATAAGGGTTCATACCAGAACTTCCTTAAAGTGTTTTATTAGATAATGCAGAGAAGACAGAGTGAGAATAGTTCTTCACTAAGAGACCTTATTAAAAAAAGGGATGAATTGTCCAAAGTGAGCATAGTTGTAGGCTGCTACCCATGATGCTTCTTTAGGCTTTGTGGTACAGAGGGAAGCCATGTCAAGTCCAAGTTTGTGTGGCTGTTTGTTCAGTGGGCAACAGGCTTCTTTGTTAGGACAACTAGAAACATCAAAAGCACAAAATGGTGAATGTACCTTGGGCTTCTGGACTCCTGAGTAGGAGCACTGGAATACAAGCTGCTTTGGGAATATGCAGAGGCCCCAACTGAAGGTTCCCCTGGTGATATTTAGTACAGTGGATGATAGACTCTGGAACAGCAATAGCCATCCTCAAGTGCATCTGAAATGTGCAGCCCACAGACAGTCTTGAGGCCATGTTCCCTACTCTTCGGCCTAAGGAAACGCCTTTCTTAAAATTCTCAACACTCTTTGGTGAATACTTGCTATGAAACTGCACCTATACAGATTTTAAAGATCTGGCAGGTTGAGGATGCTGAGTCCATACTGTGAAGTAAAGAGACTTCTCCACTATGGGCAACCTACTAGTGGATATCCTCCTTGAAAAAGTGACTCTCAGTGCCCCTATGCCATCAGTTGCCAATACCTATTTAGCTACCCTGACCTTCCCTTCCTTTGAAGATTGAGACAGTGTTTCTCTGTGTGGTCATAGCTCTGTACTCTGGAGTGGTTTCAAAGTCAGTGATCTTATACTTTCTGCCTCCAAGTGCAGAGATTATAGGTGTGGACAATGTCCTGTTAGGGGTGACCTTCTTAAGGACCAAAGACTTCTTTTCAAATTTTTGACTGACATAATAAAAGTGTCCAAATTTACAGATAAAGCTCAATACTATAGGAGCACTCTATACTCCAAGTGTTACCAAATGATGTGCCATTTGGACATAAACCTGAATATCATTGGAATTAATAATATCATAAATGGGCATGATACCAATCTACATACCGTTCACAAGAACAATAAAGAATACACATTCTTCTGAGAAGGGCAGGTCATCTTTCTTGAAAACTGACCATATATTAGGTCCCAAAGTAAGTGTTAACAAATGAAGAAACACAGAAATAATTTTCATTCTATTTGACCACAATGGAGGACAGGTGAGTATCTTTAGCAGTAGACAAGAGAATATATACAGACTCAGTGAAACTAAGCACCACACTTCTGAATGACACTTGGGAAAGAAAACATTCAAAGGTCATTAAGAAATCCCACAATAGCATCATGTTGCTGGACCCTAACATCCTCCTCAGGGGGACTGGGTGAGAAGGCACAGTGTCAAGGTCTCAGATACTGAGAATCCAGTAGAAGGCATGCAGCAGACTCATTTATTTAACAACTGGGAAAACTTACTCTTCCAGCACGCAGGTATTCTGATCCATTGACAGTTGTCATCACTTGGTCATCGCTCATCGACTAGGCACAATCAGTACCTCTGAAAACACCATGCCTTTTGGCATGCTAGGCCTTAGCTTCCTGCATATACACCCATTTCATTTATTACTTGGGTGCTTCCAGGTACCCGAGTTATTTGCTCATACCTTGTGGACCCGGCCACAAAAGGGCTCAGCAACTGAACTGTGCCTGTCTTAGGTTGACCTGCCAAACAAGCTCTTACTTCTCATTGACCACGATCCCTTGAAGAGCATTCATTACTGAAGAGATTCCAGGTTTTGGGGGACTAGACAGTAGCTTTTTAATTACAAATAACCAGACAAGAATAACGTCCTGTGGAGGACTGCAAGAAGGAAGGCTAAGAGTTATTAAAACCTGAAAAGTCACCCTAGTTGCTGTCTGCTAATGTTGAATCTACTGCATGAGACATTTAAAGAGATTAAAGATTAACACCCCACCAATTAAGGCATATGTGAGTATCCATGAGGGATCCAATAGTCCTTTTATATTATGCCAACTTTTTCAAAAAATGAGTAATCAAAGGCCATAACCTCTGTCCTTAATAAACCAGTGTTAGCAAGAAAGGGGAGTAAATACATTATTCATCTTGGGTTATTCTCTCCTTAGTGGAAGTACGCTGATTCATGCCTGGGTTTACATCGCTTACTGGAACCCATATTGGCGTTTTTATAGTATGATGAAAAACACAAGCGTTCCCTTCTCCCATGGGTTAACAGGGAACTGGCATCTGCTATTAGAGGGAGACAGGGTTTCTCCATCTGAACAGGGGCATTGGTGTGATCCTCTACAGGGATACACAGTGCTTGTTACCTGGCCTGAGCTCCTTGCCATCAAAACTGAGAAAGTTCATATGGAAAAGGACCTGTGTTAAAGCCAGGTGAGGATCTCTCCTATCCTGTGGTGAGAGAGTCCTGCAACAGCTTCTGAGGAGCTCTGTGGGTCCTCTCCACATTGGCTTATCCATGCGGATTGCAGGCGATGCCAGTGGTATGGGAAAACTTCCAAGAGCCCAGAAAGTCATTGAATTATTGAGAGGCACAGGCAGGGCCATCATGGACCTCAAGGTTATCAAAGAAAACTCTATCATCAGTAGTTAAGACAGCACCCATATTCTCCAGGATGTCTCTGCCCCAAAGGTTTCTAGGTACCACAGAAATAATAGGGTGCATGGCTTCCTTGTTGCCAGCAAGGTCTCTCCAGTGGATGGGATTGGTGGAAACTTTTGAATCTTGCTGGCTTCCTACTCCACTAAAGGGAGGCACAGGTCTAAATTTCTAAGGGGGAAGTGAAGTGCTTCCATTTCTGTTTACATGGTGAATTCACACCCATGTTCACCAAGCCTCTGAGAGCTTGTTCAAAAAATAGAAAGTTAGCATTGGGTATCATGGAAAAATGAGCAATGTCCAATTGATTTTTAGATTGCCAGAGCCTCCTCTTACTGGTGCAGCTGAGGGGTGCCCTGCCTAGAATTTAAATGGGCAGGTACTTTAGCAAATTGTGATGTTCAATCCTTTGCCCAATGAAATACCTGGTGCATCATGTGCTAGGCTTTGCCCTGGGACAGTCATGATATAGTTGGCCTGGTTTGCTGCATCCCCAGCAAGATCTATCTACTTGAGGAGCCTTCGATGTGTTGTGGACACACTGCCTGTCTGCAAGTAGGGCATCCAGGGAAGTGGTAAGGACAGCGATGGGACCACTACTGGGGTCAAGATCTCTTGTGGTCAATACCCACTTGTGAAAGTCCTTATTGCAGACCACTGTGACCTCATTATGGGCTGGACATTCCCAAACCATGACTGATGGATGGGATGAACAAAGTTCCTCATCATTTAGTGAGTATGTCAAGGGTCACTGGAACATTAATTAAGGACTTGAGCTTTCTCTTGACCCTTGTAAGCTGATTTCAATTTAAGAAACATGACTACTTCCTGTACAACATTGAGAAGACTATAGAACCCAAAGTAAGCCTGTAGTTGCATTGTCCATTGAGTGATGACTTGTCCATTAGTCATAAATTGGCCTTCAAGATTGTTACCACCAAGTTTCTAACCTGGCCTTCAGAGCTCTTAGTATATGTAGGCTGTGGGATTCTTCAGATTCTTCAATCTTATTCAAAAGCCAGGGGAACTTTTTATTGATTCTCTCACATGTGTCAATGAGGAAGTAGAGTGGAGTATAGACATGGGCCCCACTAGGGAAATGTTAATCAAACATTTGGTTTGTGGACAAGGCTCTAAAGCAGCTTTATCCAAGTTTAAATTGTCCTTAGGAATAATTTTATTATAAAGTGACCATGAGTTTAAGATTTGCTTCAAAAAAGGTGAATTCATACCATGTGAGAGTATCGCTTCCTTGAATCTCCTTAAATCTGACATTGGCACAGGCTCTTTTAGAGCCTCTATCATTTGGCAATTCTTGTAAGACTACTGGATATATTAAAAGTAGGTTTTGAGAACCTTAGGCTGTTCTTTCCTAGCCGTTTAATTCAGTGTTGAAATTGGTTCTCCATTAAATTCCTCATCTGTTCATGAATATCTCAGTGATTTGTTTTATTAAGTTTTTCCAACGCTTATATCTTGGTAGTCAAACCAACAACTTTTTAAGAGATCAACTAAGATCAAAACAACATCAAGGGTTATCATAATGGTAACTAGCAGTATGTTTATCCAATTTAAGTCGATTATCCCTTCATTTAGTTGTTCCATTTTTAAAACATACATTACATAATGAAACAGAGACATAACTTTCTCTACTGTAATTTGGCTTTGTATATTTTAACATCAGAAATCTCTCCCTTTTAACTAATTCCTTCCTTAAAAATTCCCAATTTTCTCACCAAATCTACTGATGATGATGAAGATGTGATGCTTATTGCTGCTCCAAAGAGTAGTAAAATCTTGACAAAACTCCAAGTCAGCTACCTAGCTTGGCAGCAGCCCAACAAGGAGTTTCCTGGAAAGTCCACCAGGATAGAAGAAAGGAAAATCTAACCGATAGTGTGGTGACTCCAGCAACATGTAGCTCTGGCCTAAGCCAGTGGTTGCAATGCCATAGGCAAATAGATTTTTCATTAATTTATACCTCCAAAAGTTGGGCACCAGATGTCACATGATAATAAAAACCCCGAGACAATATTGAGGTTCAAGCTGAAGATCAGAAAAGCAAAGCAGTCAAACCACTAAAGAGTTTTTTCCTCGAGAGCCTGGTCCATCAACCGAGACAGTGTGCCTGATATAATGGGAGCTCACCAAATCCAGCTGGACCAGGACTGAATGAGCATATGATCAAACCGGAATCTCTGAATGTGGGGGGCTGACTGAGAAGCCAATGATAACGTCACTGGGACCTATCTCTTCTGCATGTATTAGTTTTCTGGGAATCTAGTCTATATGGAAGCACACCTTCTTAGGCAGGCATGGAGGGGGGATGGCCTTGGGCTTCCCACATGGCAGGGTACCCTGCCCCCTCTTAAGGAAGCAGAGGGAGGGAGGAGGGTTAGTAGGGGAGCGGGAGGGGACTGGGAGAAGGGGAGGAAGTCTAAATTTTTTGAATGAAAACTAAATTAATTTAAAAAAAGAAAAAAAAAGAGTTTTTCCTCTACCAAGGCTCAGACAAACAACGGGCTGAACCTACTCTCAGCATGACTGTAGACTGCAATGCTCCCCTCCAAACAGACTGCAATGAGCTCTTGTCTTCCCCTGCCTTATATGCCTCTCTCCGTCCAGCCATACCACTCCTGTCTCCACCTCCTGAGTGCTAGGATTAATGCATTAGAGTCCCAAGTGCTGGGAGCACCATTATGTGAGTTCTCTCTTTTAGACTAACTCAGTCTTGTTTAGCCCAGGGAGGCCTTGAGTCCTTGGATTAAAGTGTGTGCCACTACTTTTTGGCCTCTAGCAGCATAGCTTTGTACCCTGATCTTCAGGCAAGCTTTACTTACTAAAACAGAAATAAAATATCACTATGCCTCTGAATACCTGATTTTTGACATGGAGGCCAAAATTGTACAATGGATAAAAGAAAACATGTTCAACAAATAGTGATGGCATAACTAGATATCAACATGTAGAGGGATGTACATAGAGCCCATATCAATCCCCATGAACATAACTAATATCCAAATGGATCAAAGACCTCAACATGAATTCAGTTACCCTGAACAGTATAGAAGAGACAGTCACAAGTCTTGAATACATGAAAACAGGAGATTCCTTCCTAAGTATTACACTAGTAGCACAGACACTGAGAACAACAATAAATGGGACCTCCTGAAACTGAGAAGCTTCTGTAAGGCAAAGGACATGGTGAATAAGACAAAAGGACAGTATACAGAATGAGAAAATATCTTCACCAACCCTGTATCTGATAAAGGGTTGATCTCCAAAATATGTAAAGAACTCAAGACAATAGACATCAAAATAACAAATAATCCAATTAAATACAGGATGCAGATCTAATCAGAAAATTCTCAACTGAAGAATTCCAAATGACCAAAAGACACTTATGGAATTATTCAACATCCTGAGCCATCAGGGATATGCAAATCAAAATAACTTTTATATATACCATCTTACACTTGTCAGAATGGCTAAGATCATAAACACTGACAACAGTTCATGCTGGAGAGGATGAAAAGTAAGAGGATCACTCCTCCACTGCTGATGGGAGTGCAAACTTGTACAGCACTTTGGAAATCAGTATGTTGGTTTTTCAGAAAATTGGGAATCAATATACACCAAGACCCCACAATATATACCCAAAGGATGCACATTCATACCACAAAGATATTTGCTCAACTATGTTCATAGATCCAGAAAGACAACCATGGAATGTGGATGTTAAACAGAAGGCAAAGAATAATCAGATTACAATTTACAACCCCAATGAAATTAGATTAAAAAAAAAAAACATAAGAGGTATATACATGGAGGGTCCCAGGAAAGGAAACTAGTTAAGATCTACTTATTGGACATGGAAGGGGAAAAGGGAAGGAATGGGGGATGGCCATATAAGGACCTGAGATGGATGAGTTAGGGGAGCGATGGCGAGAGGGAGCAATGAAAGAGTTATCTTGATAGAGCAAGCCATTATGAGGTGAGGGAGAAACCAGGAGTTAGGGAAATTCCCAGGAATTCACAAAAATGACCACAACTAAGACTCCTAGAAATAATGGAGAGAGTACCTGAACTGACCTTCTCCTATAATCTATTTGGGGACTATCATAATTGTCATCATTGAACCTGCGCCCACTAACTGATGGAAGCAGAAGCAGAGACCCAGAACAAAGCACTGGGCTGAGCTCCTGGAGATTAGTTGAAGAGAAGGAGAAGGGATCATCTGAGCAAGGGGCAACAAGATCATCACAGAGAAAACCACAGACAGGTGACTCAACTAGTGGTAGCTCATGGACTCAAGATTGACAGGGATCCTACATGGGACCAAACTAAGTCTTCTGAATGTGGGTGACAGATAGTTGTGTCTTGTTCTGTTTGGGGAACCCATGGCAGTGGGACCAGGACTTACCTGGGTACATGAGTGGGCCTGTTGTAGCCCATTCCCTATGGTGGAACAACTTGCTCAGAATTATATAGGGGGAGGGTCTTGGTCCTGCCTCAAATTGGTATACCAGACATTGTTTTCTCCCAAAGGGAGGCTTACAAACTCTGAGGAGTGGATAGGGGAAGGGATGGGCAGAGGTCAGTGGTGGAAAAAAGGGGAGGAAGTGGGCTCTGGAAATGGTATGTAAAATGAAAAAACATTAAAAAGATTGAGGAGGCACAGATACAACATTTATCCATCGATTAAATCACTCTAAATTTAGAAAGTCTCTGAATCTACATCCCCCTCTCCTCAAACTGTAAGCAGAAAAGAGAATGAACAGGGGCTTTAGAAGTGTACCTTCTTATACCAAACCTCTCATTTTGGTTTTTCTCAATTAAACTGGTTTTAGTCATTTTAAATGCCCTGACAATATTGTTGAATTACTATGTATCTATGTATTTTTTTGCTTTTTGTTCCTGTAATAATTATCATGAATAAAAGCAACTGCGTGCAAGGAAGTATTAATTTAACTTATTGTTTCAGGTCACAAACCAGCATTGATGGAAACCATGGCAGGAAGTATGGATTAACTGATGATTAGTTAATATTCTGGAGTGGGTAACTGCTTTTCTACAAAGTGAACATGCATAGCACTTCTTTTTTATTTATTGTTTATTTATTATGGATAGTGTTCTGTCTGCATGTGTGCCTGCATGCCAGCACAGGGCACTACATCTCATTACAGATGGTTGTGAGCCACCATGTGGGTGCTGGGAATTGAACTCAGGACATCTGCAAGAGCAGCCAATGCTCTTAACTTCTCAGCCATTTCTCCAGGCCCTGCATAGCGCTTCTCTTAAAGATAATCTCTTTCATGAACCTTAAATGAATACAAATTGGTGAAGGGTTTTACACAATACTTACATGAATAAGGCTTCTCTAAAGTGTGACTTCATTCATTTATGTTATGACTACTGAGGTCACTGAAGGCTTTTCCAAGATATTTATATGCTCAAGACTTTTCTGCCATGTGAATCTGTTCATGAATATTCAGGTGATTGGAGCAGGTAAACACTTTTTCATACTGCTTAAATGTATACGAATTCTCTTTAATGTGAACTCTTTTCATGAGTCTTACAAGAACTGAAACTGGTATAGGCTTTTTCACAATGCATACATGAAAAAGGTTCTTCTGCAGTGTGACTCTCTTGCTTCCAGCTGCTAGACTCTATTCCTGTTTCCTATTTGTGCAGAGAACTGTGATCTATGATAGTGATCTGTAAGTCTCTCCTAAATAAATAACCCTTTATTATTCATGAATCTGAACTAGTGTGGGATTATTTTGTGACTTCCACCAACAAACAGTGCTGAACATGGGGAAAGTGCATCCACAGAAAACCTGAGAGAGCTTGGGAATAGAGTTAAGCATAGCTTCTTGGTAGCAGCAATTTCTCAGGTGGGCTCTGTTTGCTAGAGGCAAATGCAGCCCATTTAATAGAGGCCTTTTGATTCAGCTTTAGGTTGAAAACTTTGCAGCCCTTTCCTGCCAGGAAACACTTAAATGGTGTTGATGAAAAGCTGACCACATGCTTTGTGGTGCTGGCAGAAACTTTGAAATCCCATAGAGTTGTGGAAATAAACATGACTGATGCTGGTACCTCCTCCATGAGGCTGCAATCTCAGAAAGCTTAGGAATGGCCGGGATCCAGTCATCAAGCCAAGACTTTAATCCTAGCTGTATCCCTTAGCAAATTAAAGACTCATGTGTTCAGAAAAAGAGACATACAGTAAAGATAGATTCAAAGATCAAGAAAACCTTTAAACGGTTTACTGTGTGTTTAAAAATTCGAGGCCAGCCAGGTCTACAAGAGATATTTCCAGGACAGGCTCCAAAGCTACAGAGAACAAACTATCAAAAAGACCCTATCCACTACTCAAAGACCATTTGTAATTATACAAAACAGCAATGTTGAAACTTAAACATCATTTGATTTTACAGGATCCCAGAGAAAAAACATCGCCCCCATGACAACAGCAAGCAATTATAGAAAGCAACATCCCCTCTCGCAACAAAGTTTGTCCTCATAGTTAAAGACAC
>PVIU01031949.1:0-14164 GCA_004026605.1 Ondatra zibethicus
GGACACTAAGAGAGACCTACATAGATATAATGTACGTGGGAAGTAGAAAGTATAAAAAGACAAGATCTCCTGAGTAAATTGGGAGCATGGGAACCTTGGGGGAGGGTTGAGGGAGGGAGGGGTGTGGCAGGGAGGGGAGCAGAGAAAAATAAAAATAAAATTAAAAATTAAAAAAAAGAAATATAGGTTAATAGTGAAGCTTGTCGTCATGTAATTAGGTTTTCTAGATGTACAGAGATGTGTTTCAGATGGATAGATATTCTTCAGATTTTTCAAAGACTACAAAATCTGGCATTTAAAATGTTTTAAGAACTTAGGACTATTTCATGACAATAAGACACAACTGCTCCTGGCAGCACCAATTACTTCAAGAGGATGATGGGCACTGAAGAGTCTCCTTATGGAGTTTGTTAGCCATTAGGGCAAGAAACTGCTCTTGCCTGAACTGCTTGACGGTATGCTGTGTGAACTGAACATGCAGGACCCATAGACAAATGACTACTGAAGTTACCTAAAGAAGGTGAGATAGTCCTTCAGGGTTCTTGCTTCATCAAAGAGTCTACCAGACATTCTGCAGGACACAGAAGAACGTGACTGACAAACTGCCAATATAGGTGGAACTGTCTTTGAAATTTCCTGATTCATGGAAAAGCGTGCTGAAGATGGATGCCCCAATGTTACAAAAGAACTTTGGGTGACTGTCCAGGCAGCAAGATGTCTCTATCAATTCTAGAGTTTTGGAAGTTGTTTACAATGCAATTCCTGTTTACTTAGGTAATATTATATCCTTCTGGAGTCTTTGGTGGAGTTGAAGAATAGATAGTTATAATTATAGTTTTCCTTAGTTATGATAAAAGATAAAGTAGATATAAATATTGTAACTGTAATTCTCGCTTGATACCTGTTTTATGTAATTTTACTATGCTAAAGTTAAAATCTTCCTTTTTATTTAAACAGAAAAGGGGAAATGGTGTGGGAAGTCCTTCTGTATATGTGTTGCTTCTATTGGTTAATAAAGAAGCTGCTTTCAGCCAATGGCTTAACAGAATATAGCCATGCTGGAAAAGATATAAATAGAGAGTAGGTGGAGTCAAGGAGATGCCATGTAGCTGCCAGAGGGGAAAGACGCAAGCTGTCAGTTGGAACCTTGCTGGTAGGCCACGAACCTCACAGTGAAATATAAAATAATAGAAATGGGTTTAATTCTAGATGTTAAGAGCTAGCTAGCAATATGCTTAAGCTAACAGGCCAAGCAATGATTTAATTAATACAGCTTCTGTGTCGTTATTTCAGGTCTGAGCTGCAGGAACAAACAAGTGACTTCCTACTACAGGAGAGAGAGAGTCCAGTGAGATTTGCTATGAAAAGAGGCACCATGACTCAAATTCTAAACGAAGGACCCTTTCCTGAAGAGTCTGGAGACCCCAGAAGATGAGTCTCAGAAAGATCACCCTACAAAGGTCAGGGTCAGCGTGGAGGACTCTACTTCCTCTTGGTTTTTTTAAATCCTCTTTTTTTTCAAACAATATTTTCTTTTCATTTTATACGGGGTTCTCTGTGTAACAGTCCTGGCTGTTCTAGAACTCACTCTGTAGACCAGACTGGCCTCGAACTCACAGAGATCCTCCTGCCTCTGCCTCAAGACATGCATAACCACTGCCTGGCTCTCATACAATGTTTTCTGATCATGGCTCCCCTCCCCCAACTTCTCCCAGATGCCCCCACCCACACAGTTCCATTCCTTCCTTCTCTAGAAAAACAAATAAGCAGACAAAAAGCAAGTAAACCAGATTTTTTTTAAAAAAATAGAAAGCTTAAGAAACACATACAAACACAAAATCCGAAACCATAATAAACAAGCAAAAGACCACTTGACAAAAAAAGTCCAAACAAATCAAATGAGAGAAGAAGTCCACAAAAATTCCATTGAGTTCATTTTGTGCTGGGCAAGTACCCTAAAAGTGTGGTTAATCTACCCAGTGAGAATCCTCTGGAGAAACCAATTTCTCCTTTGCCAGTGGGTATCAACATCAGGCTGCCTCTTGGATGGGGCGGGAACTTATGTCCACTTCCCTCCTCGAAGGGATCCTGTCTGGCTTGAACCTGTGTGTATTCCTCAGTCTTAAAAGTGGAACAGTCAAATATTACCAGAGATGTAAAGTCAACATCTAAGAGAAGCAGGACAAAAAAGCAACGTGGAGAAAGCCACTATCTGGCGAAGACGGCTGCACACCGATGGACAAGCACACTGAACGGTCACTTCACTCTTGTGAGGGCAGGAGCCACATGAAAAGAAGCTGCCAGGAACCTGCCTTTAGTTTTATTATAAAATTATAAACCTACTATATAAACAAAAGACAAGTTAGAAAAGAAAGCAATTCATGTTCCATAATCCCGAGACAAATAGTAACATTGTACCTTATCTTTTGAACTAAGTCACTGCGTGCAGGAGCTGACAGCTGCTAGCAAACCTTCACACTCCTAGTTATCTTTCGGTGGTTCAGTGGTACCTCATTTAGGAAAGCATTACGATCCCCCTAACCAGTCCTCTCAGAGCCGCCTGGTTTGTTCTTTAGACCGAGAAGTGTAAAATCCAGCACAATGGCTCCATCGCTCTTAAGAACTGTGACTCCCACGTTTGAGCTACGGGATAGAAAGGCGGTCAGAGTCCACACCCTTCCTTCTGGTTCACCTTAATGTTTGCCAGGCTGGTGGTCCATGTCTTTCACCTAACTACTGACTGTGGCTGAAGATGATCGTAAACTCCTCTTCTTCCTCCCTCCTTTTCCTAGCCCACATGGGGCACACCTTAGGCCTTTAATAAGAACACAGCACTGAGGGCCTAGGGAGATGCTGGCCAAGAGTGAGGCTCTGACATCACCCCAGTACCCACATAAAAGCCAGATGTGGTGGAGCAAATCAACATCCAAGTATAAGTGGGCGGGGCAGAGACAGGGTTAGTCTAACAGAACCACCAAGCTCCAGGCTCCATTAGAGATCCTGTCTCAAGAAATAAAGTACAGGAGCCCAGAGAGATGATTAGGTGGTTAAGAATACTTAGTTCCCAGCACCCACATAGTGGCTTACTACCATATGTAACTTCTGTTTCAGGGGACCCAACACCCTCTTAGGACCTCCAGGAGCATGAGGCATGCACATAATGCACACACACACACACACACACACACACACACACACACACACACACACACGTATATATATGTATATATATGTAGGAAAAACACTCATACATTTAAGATAAAAATATATAAAAAAATCCTAGATGTTTAAATAAATATGTTTCAAAACTGACTTGCAACTTGATCTTCAACAGTACTAAAACAGACTAGCCAGGGAAGTTACTGCTCACATGCAACCCAACTGAAAAAATAACAAATAAAACCCACTCACTAGCCAAGGGCAGTGGCACAATAGAGAGAGAACCTATCTCAAACAAAAATTAAAAGCTTCATTTATCCATCCAGCTACTAGGGACTGAATCTAGAACCTTGTGCATGGTTGAGAACATATTTATAGGTAAGTCTGATGTTGGAGGACTCTAGAAAAACATGCATAATAGCTGTGAACACATATGTTATCTCTACCTTTGCTCCTTAGACTGCAGGGATGATTTTAAAAATCAGTCGAGTAACTCAGCTTTCTGATCAGTACAAGACGGTACACAATGTCCAAAAGCTGCACTGAAAAGCTGGTGTCCCTGACCACATTCATTCATTCAGCCTTTTACATGTCAGATGCCAGTATCAGCACGCAGCCAGATGAGCACTGACCGGGGACCATGGGCACTGGTTCTTACCTGCTGTGGACTGCGTCACCATGTTGTGCATTAAGAAACAGAGTAAAAGAAAGTAAGACCATGCAGAACGTATGTAAATAGCACTTACGACACTGAATATACTTACCACTTTAAAAATTAGCAACACTTTAGCCTTGTATTAACAATAAAGAGATCAGAATTCATGATTTCTCTGTCAGCAGGAAACCCCAACTATTTGGCAACTGGCAAAGGAGAGTGGTAAGATATATAGCCAGCAAGTATTATGGCACAAATCGCTTATAGTTAATAAGAAAACAGGAAACTGTTATGTTCATAGTCTGATGAATGAAGGCTGTGACAGGAAATAGCGAGTTTCTAACTGCATGATGGTGAAATTCAAACACAGAAGCTATGGGATCACTACAGCTACTTCACACTGAAATCACCACCAAGATTTCAGAGTAGGGATGGGCTTTAGAGAGGGGCACTGTGAAGCTCCACAGGACCCACAGCCATCACATGTGTGTAATATGTGGAAAGGCACATTCACTCTAGAAACTAAACCACTATATGTCAACATAAATTTCTTTTATGAAACAAGTGTCCTAGTTTCAGAGTCTTTTTTTTTTTTTTTCGTTTTTTGAGACAGGGTTTCTCTGTAGTTTTGGAGTAGACCAGGAGATCCGCCTGCCTCTGCCTCCCGAGTGCTGAGATTAAAGGCGTGCGCCACCACTGCCCAGCCTAAAACCTCTAAATATAGATCCTGAAAATATAGAGGTCCTGAAACCTCTAAATATAGATCATTACTAAACAGTAGAAAAATCTGTGCTGAGAAAATGTGATCAGCTGGGCAAGTGTCCACAGGGTCAGAGGAGACGGCGTGTTCTCCATGTGTTTGTTTTCTTTTAGGCACATTGTGGGATGTCAGTAACTTGACAAAGGTCAGGGTTCATTTTTACACTCGATTTTAAAGAAGCACGAGTAATAATTTCCCAATTTTGACATCTGAACAAAGGAATTCATACAATTAGAAAGACATTAATAAAAATATATTTACGTGGCACATTATAATGATGCATATTACTTCCAGTTAAAATATCTTTTCTCCTGTGTGAGAACAGAGATGGCACGATGAAGACCAGTACCACGTCCTGAGATTCAAAAAAGAGGAAAAAGCACCAGGTATTTTGAAAGACAATCAATCCACAACAAAGTGGAAAAAGCCATCCACACACCAAAAAAAAAAACCCCCTAACCAAATGAACTTTGATCACTACTAGACCAGGTCTGAACTGCCGAGGTGAGTCATGTGACAGAGTGAACTGCAGAACAGTTGCAGCAAGTTTCCGAGACTGAGTCACATCAGGCTGTGAAGCCGCACCTGACACTTGTGTTTGTGTGTCCATGTCTGTGAAGCTCAGAGCTTTCCAAGAGGGACAGCACTGCTGCAGGTGAAGCACACCATCAACAACTAACTGTGCGGTACACTTCTTGTTAGAAAAGCAGAGGTGAGGCCCAACAGTCACACAGATTGCTAACTTATAAACATCCTCCCCTGCCCCCCAGTTTGGTCTGGGTTTCTCTGTGTAACAGCTCTGGCTGTCCTGAACTCACTCTGTAGATCAGGCTGGCCTTGAACTCAGAAACTGGCTTGCCTCTGCCTCCCGAGCAATAGGATAAAAGGCCTGCGCCACCACCATCTGGCCTAAATTCTTTATACTTTTAATAGTTTATCCAGATTTCAGAATTTAAAACAGATGAGAATGGAAAATGACATGCTATATTTCTGTCTTTTTTTCACCAGCAATGCCAAGCTGAGGATGACCCTAACCCTTATCCTCCCACCTCTCCCCAGCTGGCACAGGAATTACAACCGTATGCACCACCAGGCTCTAAATTTTTCTTAATTATCAGTTTCTTTAAAAAGCTGTATTATAGCCAGGTGTGGTGATGCATGCCTTTAATCCCATCACTCAGCAGGCAGAGGCAGGCGGATCTCTGTGAGTTCAAAACCAGCCTGGTCTACAAAATGAGTTCGAGGACAGATAGGACTACACAGAGAAACTGTGTCTCAAAAAAACAAAAAAAAAAAAAAAAAAAAAAAGCTGTATTATAACTAGCAACAAGCACCCAAACCAAAAGATTTCCAGAGAACTCAAACAGGAAACCAACAAAAGTGATCATCTTGAGGTCATGACTTCTTAATCATTGTGAGCCAAGATTCTAACATGCAGGACTTTAGTAGTCTAAGAACACTGAGACATTTCATTGAAACACTCGTAGCTTAGAAAGGAATTAGCATTAAGTCATTAAAAACACTGAACATTCAAGAAACTGAAGATTATGTGAAAATGTATGAAATGAAATGATTTATTCACATTCAGAAGCAGTGAAGAGTTGTGCACCAACATGTGTAAAGAGAAGAAAATTTGAAATTGGAAAACCCAATCCTGCCTATTTGCTTCCAGAACAGGAGGAAGGGGAGCCATTTCCAGAGACTCTAATGGCCACACATAGGAAGGGGTACGCAGTCCTGTGGGTGGGAAAGGGAGACTACCATACCACTGAGCATAGTCTTCCTGGCAGCTGATGGATCTTGACAAAATTGAAACCATTAGCAATACTGAGACAGCGCTCTAAAGCCAGTGGTGATGGGGCCTGGAATATATGAGGGCCTATGTAAATTTATGACCAATCACAGGAAGTAAATCACTTCACACTTGTCTCACTCTGAACTTTAAGTCTAGATCAAAGTACCACGAACATTTCATCTGATTTAACCTTTAGCTGAGGCATTAAAAAACACCCCAACTGTTAGAAGACACCCTCATGAAGCTTCCTTATTCTGTTTGGATTGAACTATGTTAACAGAAATTACTAAAGCTATATGATGGGCTTTATCAATCAGTCCATCAAATCAAGCCAACGTACTCCAACAAACAGTATAGATGCTTAAGAACAGAGCAGACAAGGCTCCTGCAGTGATCTCGTGTCTGGAGGAAGAGCCTGCACATCTGACGTAGGGTGTCACACCAGTGTACAACAATCCACAGGAGAAGTCACGCACTGCCGCACAGAGAGAAGCTCAAGGAGGAAGCAGGATGACGATGCCTGAGCTGGGTCTTTATGGATGAGCAGGTGTTAAAGGGGCAATCCAGGTACAGGAGGCACAGGAGAGACCAAGAGGCCTGAGAAAGTATTACGTGTTGAGAAACTACAAATAGTTTGGGGGCCTGGATCTAGGTCTTGAGAGATAAAACAAGAGAAGCAGGGACTAAACTAGAAGAATCTCAATATAGGATGAAGAATGACCCGACCACAGTGATGAGGAGCCGTGGACGCAGGGGTCACCAGTAATACTCCCTGTGACAATATAATGTGCACTTCTTTTGAGGTCCACTGGCTCGGGAGGAACATATTGGCCTTTACAGCATCCTTGGAATTGTTAAAAGTGCCTTTCTGGTATGAATTTAATTCCACCACTAATTCCTACAAGGTAATGAGGGACCAAAAAAAAAAAAAAAACTTGCCCATAGAAACACAACTACATACCTGGCATGGTTGTAGGTCTCATACTGTCAATTTAGACAGTCATAAACAGCCTAAATAGCTACAAATAAAATGCGAGATAGGATGGTAAAAATGTTAACAGAAAAGACCCAAGTCGGAGGTCACACATTTCAATTGCCAAGTGCCATGGTCTCCTTTATTTAACATGTCAGTTACACTTAAGATACATGATACAATTATGAATCCATTCTCAAAAAATGCACATCTCTATGCACAAAATATATTTAAACACTGTAATAGGCCCAATTCATGCACCTCAGGCAATTTCCAAAAGACCAAGAACATCAATTTTCAAATATGGCTCGAGTCATTCACATATGGTGGCACACACTGTAATCTAAGAAGGTAGGAGGGAGGTCTGGGAGTTAGAGGCCAGCCTTTGTCACTGTGAGACTTTGTCTCAAAATGAAGAAAAAAGAGACAGGGCTACTGCGATACAGGAACAGCTCACATCTTTGGATAGGTTTTACTATATCCACAGAGCTGTGTGACCATTACAACAGCCAACTTCAGGGTATCTTCATCACACAAACAAACAAAACCCACACCCACTCAACTATCACACCCTGTCTTCCGTCACCTTCTCGTCAACTCCAGGTAACCATTGGTCCATGGCTGTGTTTACGAGTTTCCTTCTGTGCTTCTTATGTAGGTGGGGTCACTGAATTTGTGCTCTGTTGTGACTGATTTTTTGCACTTTTTTTGTCTGTGTTACAGCACACATCAATATTCTATTTTGTTGCCCCCGTCCGTTACATGGACAGCAGCAGATGTATGAACTGTTTTATTCTCTGGCTGCTATAAACACCCATGCTCGTGTCTCACTGTGGACATCTTACTTTTCTTGGGAATAAAGAAAGAAGTAAGACTGGCAGGTGAGGCGTAAAAATGTTCAGCCTTTAAGAAAACAACAGTATCTTCCGAAGTGTCCGTACCATTTCTCTTCCCACTTACTATGTACAGAGTTCGGATTTATTATATCCTTGTCAATGGGTATTATCTGCTTTTATGTTCCTGGTTAGTATGAGGTGGGAACTTACTGTAGTTTTGAGTTGCATTTCCTTGGTGGTAAAAAATGCTGAATATATTTTTCTTGTGGTTATTGGCCATTTGGAGGTATTTTAGAAAATAGTCTACTGAGATTCTTTACTTGCTTAATACATGAGGTATTAATCTTTTTATACTGAAACTGCAAGTTTTTGTATATTTTATCAGACAAATGTTTACATATTTATCTACATATCTATTATCTATCTATCAATCATCTATCTATGTGTAGGGTGTATACAGGTGTGCACAAGCATGTGCATGAGAAAGTCAGAGGTCAAAGTTAATAGCTTACCTAATCCTTATCACCTTGCTTCTGGTGTCACATCTAAGAGTTTAAGTCCCATTGTCTTTTCCTGTCAAAAGCCATACTTCAATCTAGAAAGTCAGGTATTGGACAAATTCAACAGAAGACAACCTGAAAACCATTCTAGAAATAAAGTTGCTCTACTTTAACAAATATGCTTTAAAAATACATATAAAACCAGAAATTATGTACCTGATAATAGTAGTATACTTAAAACATAAAAAACACTGAAAACTCAATTTTGAAAAAAAAAACAACAAAAACAACCACCCCCCAAAACAAACAAAAAAGGGGTTCAGAATGGGAAAAAGACCAAAACAGATATTTCCCTAAAGATATAAATGTTCCACTTCTGTAAGCCATGCAAGGAATGCCAATAGGAACCACCATGAATCTCACCACCTGAGAGACCAAGGGAGATTGTGAGTTAAAGCCAGTAGTTTTCATAGTTAGCAGGATGGCCTCGCCACAAAGACAGACCAGGTGTTAGCCAGAGATCAGAAGCCTCACAGACATCCTGCCGGACTGCAACTGTCACAGCAGCTTTGGAAGACAGTGCGGCATTGCCTCAGCTGGGAGTGTGGAACTGACTTATGTACGACACAACAAATCTACTAAGTATATACTCAAATGTCTGTATGTGAATATTTACAGTAGCATTATCCATGAAAGTCAGAAGGGGAATAAGCCAATGTTTATCAACTAGTCAATGAATAAATGTGATATATTCATACTTTTGGATCAGAGAATATAAAAGAATGAAACAGAGACACCTAGTATGTTATGGATAACTCTTGAAAACATTAAGCTAAGTGGAAGAAGCTAGTTACGTAAGGCCAAATAGTACATGTTTCTATTTATATTACATGTCCAGTATCAAGGAAGCTCTATAGAGACAGAAAGTGATTGCCCAAGGGTAGGGGA
Organism: Ondatra zibethicus; assembly: GCA_004026605.1. NCBI lineage: Eukaryota > Metazoa > Chordata > Mammalia > Rodentia > Cricetidae > Ondatra > Ondatra zibethicus. The sequence continues at coordinate 9,627 of PVIU01031949.1, forward strand.
AAGAGTTTTGGAGGTAATGAGCAGCAACTCCTAATGATTACAGGGCTTCTTTCTAGAGTGCCAAAAGAATTCCAGGACTCACTGCGATGACAGCTGTACTACTCTGAGATTATACCAAAAGTCCACGGAACTATAAACCTTACATGGGTAAACTTGAGCACACACAACTACCTTGATAAAATGATTACTTATACAAAACCAGGTAGTCATTCTATATGTATGACTCAAACAGAGTTACTAACAGGTTAAAATAAGTAACTCTACTTGGAAAGTAATTTCTAACTGATAAAAATCACCAAAATGTAAACCTTCTCCATGCAGTTCTTCCCTCAAAAAGAAACAAAACAATGGCTGGCTAGTTCCTTCAGCTTCATCTTAAAAAGAAAGAAAATGCCGCAATAAAAGCTTAATGGTTTAGGCTGAGGTATTAAGAATAAAGAATTAAGTTTAAAGTATTTTATTATTATAAAATAACCTCATGAATGACTTGTAGTGCTCACTTCCTCGGGAGCTGTAAGACACCACCACCCCTCCCCCTTCCCCCAGCTAGGTCAGCGGCTACTCCTCTCCACCCTGAGACTTGCAGGCTGCTCAGTGAAGATTGGGCACTTGCAAACCACATGACCTCATGAGCGCTATCTTATCATATCACAGGTTCCTCACGCTGACCACAACTTAAATCAGACAGGCAGCAGAGCAGCATCGAGTGTGTGATGCGGACACTGGTAGACATTTCCAGCTGCTCTGTTTGTGGGGAGAGAAAATCTGATTATCTCACGTCCAACTGCATCTGTGAGATACTGTCCATGAAAAGCACATGATTTACTGCCTTAGAGACCTCTAGGCGCAGCTGAAAACTCTGTGCTTGGTAAATCTGAGAGCCAGCAGTTCTGCTTTGATCAAAGCTCCCTTAACCAATCTTAGTAAATAGTCCTAATTTGAAAAAAAAAGCTAGCACTGTGTACTTATTTTTTAAAAGTAATAAATAAACATTAAGTTATTTGCTGGGCATGGAAGTATATACCTTTAATCCTAGTACTATAGAAGGACAAAGGCAGGCAGATCCGCATAAATTCAAAATCTAAAAGAAAACAAATTTTAAAATGACTAACCATAGTACAAAATCAAAGATCAAGAAACTAGCCCTCTTAATCTAAGAATTTGCAGCATGAAAAGTGTCAAAATAAAAATACAAAAACATTGAAAAAAAATTTAAGATGGGGGCTGGAGAGAAGGCTCAGTGGTTAAGAGCATTGGTTGTTCTTCCAGAGGACCTGGGCTTAATCCCCAGCACCGACATGGCAGCTCACAGCTGTCTGTAACTCCAGTTCCAGGGAATCCAATGAACAGAAATATATGCAGGCAAAATACCAATGCACATAGATAAAAATAAACACTGAAAAAATTTTTTAAAAAAAGAAAAGTGTCAAGTGCTGGGTTACTGGATAATAGCAATAGAACAACACCTCAATCAAATTTAAAACAGTCAAACTGGCTCTGAGACTCAAACTCACACTATAGACCAAGATCTCAAAAGGAATGGAATTCAAAATTCTCTCAAATAATAACCACGGAAGCGGCTGCACCTGTGGGTCTCCTCTTGTTTATGGAGGCTTTGCTTGGGCTGGGGCTGTAGCTCAGGGGTGGACAGGGCCTAGAACGTGCAAGGCCCTGGTTGCCAATTCCAGCTCAGGGGGTAGGGGACGAAACAAAGAAAAAGAAATGTCTGTCTTTCCCCAGTCACTTTCTACGAAAGCTCTTTCCACTCCATGTTAAAACAAAGCGAGTGGTGGGGCTCCTCTCCTGGCTTCAGGAACCCCACTTTCTGCTCCTTCCTGGTCTCTTTTGGGAACTTTTGCCTTAAAATATTTTCACATATATGCCCTTCTATTTGACATAGCCTCTGCTCCCCTTTCTCTGGCTATATTCTACTTTTCTTTAATATATAGCATAGGCAGCCCCAGACTGGAGGTGTGTGTGTGTGTGTGAGAGAGAGAGAGAGAGAGAGACAGACAGACAGACAGACAGACAGACTAAACATCAAGCATGAAAAAAAAAGGCTATTTTGTAACCAAAATCTAGCTGGGTGGTGGTGGCATAACGCCTTTAAGCCCAGCACTCGGGAGGCAGAGGCAAGTGGATCTATGTGAGTTCGAGGCCAGCCTGGTATACAAGAGTTCCAGGACAGGCTCCAAAACTACAGAGAAACCTTATCTTGAAAAACCAAAAAAAAAAAAGTATATGTATGCATGTGAGACAGAGACAGAGTACACACCAAGTATGCAAAGAGGCCTCTGTGTGTGTGTGTGTGTGTGAGAGAGAGAGAGAGACAGAGACAGAGACAGAGACAGAGAGACAGAGGCAGGCAGGGAGGCAGAGCACACACTATGTATGCAAGGCCAGTGTATGTGAGAGAGAGAGAATGAGAGAGGCAGAAAAAGAAAGGCATGGAGAGAGAGAGACAGAGCACAGACCATGTGTACAGAGGCCAGAGAAGGATGCCGCGGTCTTCCTCTACCTTATTCCTTCAAGAGAGGATTTCTTACTGAACCTGGAGGTTGGCTAGAGGTCAACAAGCAACAGCAATACCCCTGTCTTCACCCCTCAAATACATACCCACAGCTGTTTTCTCACTTGGGTGTTGGGATCTAAACTCAGGTCCCCCAGCTTTTGGAGCAGGGGTGCCCCCAAACTCCGAGTCACCTCTCCAGGCCACACTTCCAAGGGATTCTACCGCAACACTGCCACACGGCCTTCCTTCCCTACCAGTTCCAAGCACCTATACCATGACTTTCATATACTACTTAGTCCAACCTCAGGGTGTAAAGAACTTTAAGAACCATCTAGCGTAACTGCTCTAGGATCATATGCTGAGACAATATCTAAGTCGTGCTTGGGAACTAAAGATGTTCAAATGTTCACTTACAGGGTGGACACAGAAAATGAGCTGGCATTTTAAGGTCGCAGGATCGGTGTCGAATAGGCCTAGAGGCCAGGTCTCCTGACTCTAAAGGTCTAAAGATGAGTTTCCCAATCATCCCTAGGACGATGGAGAAGAACAAAGCCATGCAAAATCTGCAACCAAAACTAAACTAAAATACCCCCGAAGACATCAACAATAAAATAGATATCTAATATATATTGAGCACAAAACAAAACTGCCGTTAAGAATCAAATAAGCTGCATGGGAACCAAGTAACGTTGTTCTCTCTGACTTAGGGATCTCCTGGAAGCACTGGTACAACAGTTAAACAAAGAGTAGGAATCGTCAGCTTTTAAATGGAAGACATCATTTAAAAATGAGCATGAAGCACAGAACCGGAGCCCCCAAAAGAGGCAGGAGATGCCTACCCTGTGGGTTATTTTTACTACTCCTTACCAAGCTGGACGGAGTCCTAGGTGCACCCTGTGAGAGTCACTCAACGCTGGTGCTATAATCATGGAAACGCACATGTAAATGAGACGCTCCCAGACGTCTGGGTTTCACTGTTCTAAGAGCATGGTCTCCTTGGGAGTGCTGACAGGCTCTCCCACCTTCATTCAACCTGCTAAGAACTGGTATAAAACTGTGAAGAATACACCTTCATAGAGCGCACAGTAAGCTGTTTTCCTACAAAAATACTGCCATTTGCTTTTTTGTAATGTAGGCAGTCTTTTTTTTTTTTTTTTCTTTTTTTAAATTTTGAGATAGGTTTCACTCTGCAGCCCATGCTGGCCTGGTGCTCTTGGCCATCCTGCTTCACTCTCAAGTGCTAGAATTACAGACAGAAGCCACTGCACCCAACCTTCTAAATGATATGCCTTAGTTTCCTCTATTTTTTTTCTTAAGATAGAATCTTACCTGTAGCTCAGGCTGGCTTCTGACTCGCAGTAATCCTGCTGCCTCAGCCTCCTGAGCACTGAAGTTACATAGAAGTCATCACGCCTGCCTCAGGGTTTGTAACCCTTATACAGCCATTCCAACTGTCACAGGTAATTTTAGGACCATCTCTTAAGACGTTTATTGATCAGCACTAATAAACACTGCTGTGGTACTACACACTGGAGTATAAATATTCTCATGTAGTATGAAATACCACTTAGACCCTCACGAACCCAGAAATGACAGACTAATGAAGGTTACAGGGGAAAGATTTCCAGACTGTTCCTAGAAATCCTCAGCAAATCTGTATGTTCCCAAGAGCTCCTCTTGTTTTCTCTAAGTTCTGGCTCCTTTTCTCTTGTTTTTTTGAGTTTTAAGCCCCACCTACCAGACCTAATTTTTTGAGTTTTAAGCCCCACCTACCAGACCTAATTTTTAAAAATTCTTATGAATTAATACCAGTTTCTAATGAGAGCAATGCCACAGATGCACATACTTCATTAAGGAGGTAAAAGTACCTGTAACCAACAGCAAACTCAGGTCTGGGCAGACCTTTTCTATACAGCAGAACACAAGCCTGAATGTGGGCTAATTCTACATATTCCCTGAATGTGTCAGATTATGCTATTTTTTGAGGCAGGGAGTGAGCAGAAGATGTAGAACCCTGTACATGGGG
>PVIU01031950.1:0-14146 GCA_004026605.1 Ondatra zibethicus
GCAGTGTGTCCACAAACCACACTCAAATGCTCCATAGTCAGACTGCCTACCTGAAAGAGTCAGAGTCTGCCCTGGCAGGACAGCCCAGAAAGCCAGCATTTTAAAAGGGCGCAGCTTTTTTCTTGCTATCGCTGAAAACCAAAAAGCATGCCATCAGCTTTTTATCAACACTATTTAAGTGTTTCTTGGCAGGACCTCTTAAAAGAGCTGCAAGGCTTTATAGCTAAAGCTGAGTCAGGAAGCCTCTCTTAGATGAGAGCCCTTGGTTGCCTAGAACAGACCCAAAAATTGCTGCTGCCAAGAAACCATGCATAATGCTGTTATTTTGTTCTAGAATTCCTTCCCAAGCTGTCTCAGGCTTTATGTGGATGCAGTTATTCACATGTTGACACCATTCTGCAACATGAGGGCCAGCTTGTTGGGGTTTCTGTCCTGCCCAGTTCCCACAGCCAGTAAGCCCCATAGAAATTACACAGAGAGTCTGCATTAATGATAAACTGATTGGCCCATTAGCTCAGGCTTCTTATTAGCTCTTGTAGCTTATATTAACCGATAATCCTTATCTATATTAGCCACATGGCTCAATACCTTTTTCAGTGGTGCAGGTCACATCCTGCTTCTTCGGTGGTCTGGGCAGTACTGGGGAGGAGTGAGCATCCTCCTTCCCAGCATTCTCCTATTCTCATTTCCCCACCTTTACTTCCTGTCTAGTTGTCCCACCTATACTTCCTGCCTTGCCAATCAGCGTTTATTTATGATTGACAGAATACACACAATTCTCCTGCACCAGTAGTGGGCAACAAGGGCAGTAACAAAAGAATGCATTTATGGGGAGTCAAAAGCATTCACTATTTATAGCATCAGAGAAATGTAAATTTCAACTGTGTTGAGAGTCTCTCCCCCCATCAGTTACTCTAAAAAAAATGCTTGAGTAGATATGGGAAAGGAGAACCTAAAGCCACTATTTTGATGCTGTAAACTATTATAGTCACCATAAAAACTAGTGTGGGAGCTTCTCAAAAGAACAAAACTACAACTATGTCACTTCTAGGCACATATCTATCTGTATGACTGACTACTTCACACTACACAGAAACTTTCACATGGATGTTTATGCCTGGTCAATCCATTCATAATAGCTAAGAAATGAGACCAGCATAGATGTCCACTAAGACATGAATTGGGTAATAAAACAATACAAGTATACAATTAAATTATAAAGAAAACTAAATTATAAAAATTTCAGGAGAATGGACAGACCTGGAAAGCATTGTATTAAGTGAGGTAGCTCAGACACAAAAGGCATATGATTTTTTTTCCTCAGGGGTAGAGCTCAGCCTTTGTTAAATATATATATTTAGGTGAGTAAATGTAGTTAATGTCCAGGAACCCAGAAAGGAGCACATGAGACTGGAAAAATAGGCTGTAAGGCAGGGGAGTGTGAAAGACAATGTAATTAATTCAAGTAGAAAGTGGATTACTGGGGCATAATACAAGGTTACCATGAGAAAAAATAGAAACAAGGAGATAAGGGGGAAACAAGATGAGGGGGAAGAATCAACCAAAATGAAATATATAAAATGCTATATGGAAACCTGTTACTCTGTAAGCTAATTATGAAAAATCAAAATACATGACAGTAAGATCATTCACCTAGTAAAAGGCATCCATCACCAAGCCTGATGACCTGAGTTGGATTACTCAGTACCCAACCACACAGTAGGAGAAAGCCAACTCCTGCTAGATGTCCTCTGACACTCCATGGCATGTGTGCACTTCACATACATAGACACACAGACACACAGACACACAGACACACACACACACACACACACACACACACACACTGAATAAATATATTAAGTTAAAATAAAACATTAAAAAGGGATTAGCAATTTGGGGTTACTTAACATGCACAAGACCCTGAATTTCAAAGTAAAATAATCACACTCCTGTCTCTCCACTAGACTATTACAAAAATTGGTTCTGTATACTTTCATCATTATCAATGGACAAAATATCTGTGATATCTGCTTCTTTCCCTTTCAGTAAAGTTAGCAACTTTTGGTATTTCTTGCCTTAGTCCATTACTTCATTCATGTTGCTTCTATAATTCTGGGTTTTCTTATACATACTTAACCACTTCATTTTAGAGAAACATCCCTTCATTAATTTTTATGATTTACCTTGAGTTATAGTTCAGTGAGGAAAATCAGTAGAAATGCTTGATTCCTTTCTACCAAAAATGTTTTAAAAATAAGTTTAACCATTTACCAAAAATGGGTGTAGCATACATGCACATTCATGCATGTGTGTGTGTGTGTGTGAAGTGCACCATCATGAGTTTATGAAGTCATTAACAATGTAATCATTTCATTTACTGTAGATATCATTAATGCTCACTTCATTGCTATTTGGCCAGATTACCTTTTGCCTCCTTTGAATGACCCATATGCTTTGCTATGTTTGTACAGTTTTACTGAGTTACAGTATAGTGTTCATAAAATATATTCCACAGGTTTAGACACATATATACAACCATGAATGCATCATCATAGTCGAGGAAACAGACTTACCTTTCACACTCCCACATTTCTTTGTAATCCTCTCCTCATAACGCTCCATTTCCCGCAATCCTGGGATAATAAAAGATCTGCTTTTTAGTGTTCTAGAATCCTAGCCTATAATAAGAAATGCAAAATGCATATGCTTTCTTTTCCAACAGTTTTTGCTCAATATAATTATTTGCATGTTTATGATATTGCCTGTATTCATGATTCTTCATGAGATTAATGGTTTTTAAATAATTTCTCTGAGTTTTGCATTCTAAAACTAATTCAGTAGCTGCCTTATTGCTTTTTTCTTGCTGCTATGATCAAATACCTGAGAAGAAGCAACTTAAGATAAGGAAGTAGGGTAAATTTGGCTAACAGTTTAAGGGTATAGTCCACCATGACAGGGACATCATGGGATGGCAGAGGGTGATTGAGCTAGCAGGTCCCATTGTGACTACAATCAGAACAGGGAGATGTATGCTGTTTCTTAGCTTGCTTTCTATTCTCCATTCACTTCAGGACCCAGTTATATTAGCTTTCTTTTCTGCTACTCTAATAAATATCATTACCAAAAGCAATGTAGGGAAAAAGCTTACAGGTTGGACTATCATTCAGGGATGTCAAGAAAGGAACTTAAGGCAGGAACCTGGAGGCAGGAGCTGATGCAAAGGCCATGGAGGGGTGCTGCTTACTGTCTTGTTCTGCATGGCTTGCTCATCTTGTTTTCTTATACAACCCAGGACCACCTGCCCAGGAATGGTGGTGTGCCCCTAAACACAGTAGGTTTAGCCCTCCTATATCAATGGTCAATCAAGAAAACGCCCCCACAGACATGCCCATAGGCCATCTAATGAACAGAATTCCTCACCTGAGGTTCCCTCTTCCCAAGTGTCTATTTGTATCAAGTAGACAAAACTAACCAGCACAACCCATGAAATGGTGTCATCCATATTCAGGGTATGTCTTCCCTCCTCTATTAAACCTTTCTGGAAATGCCCTCATAGATACACCCAGGGGTCTGTTTACATGATGATTCTTAGCCCAGTCAAGTTGATGACAAAATTACTGATCAGATATACCATAAGTAATTTTTTTTAAAAAAATGGGATGGTGTCCAGTTTCTCAGTATGCCTCATACATCATTTTTAGTATTATATAAAACATCTTTGACTAGTATAAGAATACAAAAAAGTTTTTCCTAATTTTTCTACTAAAAGTTTTAAGGCTTTGTGCTGACATTGTTATTCTTGTAATCTAGTTTGGATTGATTTTATACATAGCATGAGGTGCAGACCAAAATTCATTGCTTGTTCCTTCTGTCTGTGGATGCCCCCTTGTTCTAGCAGCGTTTGCAGAAGGCTCTTTTCTCCTCTGCATTGCCTTTGCATCTTTATAAAAAAATCGATTGTCATTGTATATGTAGAAATGTTTCTAGACTCTATTCTGTTTCACTGATATATATGCCAGTCTTTAAACTGGCAGTGTTGCTATAGTTTGAATCTGACATGTCGCATGAAAGGTTTTGTGTTCGAAGCTTGGGTGCAGCTGATGAGCTTTGCATAATGACTAACTCGTGAGGGTACTCTAGCACATGGAAATGCAACTGATTGTTTCATTGTTCTTATACAATTCAATATTAATAAACTCACCTGTGGTTTCATGCATTGATGGATTCATAATGTGATGACATTATTCAGAGATAGAAAATGATAAAGTGTTAGATAAAGTCTCTCTCACTCTCACTTTCTTCCATCATGAAACGAGAGGCTTTGTCTACCACACTCTTTACTCTCTGATATTCTGCCTCATTGCAAGCATACAGCGACGGAGTAAAGTGACCATGAAGTGACTATCTAAAACTGTGAGCCAAAATAAATCTTGCCTCCTTTACATTATTTTGCTTGGGTGTTTTATTACAACAATGAAACACTGACTAGCACAGAGATCTTCATTGCTATTACTTTTCAGTCAGGTCCTGTAACTTAAAGCTTTATCCTTAAAAAGGCGTTTAACTATGCTAGACACTTTCCATTTTCATGTAAAATGTTTAATTGCATTAAATACATGGTGCCTCTTTTGTAGATTTCATACTGTGTTTTCTGTAGTTTATGTCATCTGTGCATAAGGACTTTTGTACTTCTTCCCTTCAAATCTGAATCTATCTTCTCTGCATGCTTCATAGCACTGGTTAGAACCCGTACCATGTTGAATAAAAGTGAAAATGTGATAGAAATGCAGAGATGTTTGTCTTTTTCTCAATCTTAATGGCCAAAGTATTAAAGTCTTCCATCTTTGAGTGTAATGCTAATTGCAGTATTATTTTATTTGGGTTTTTGTTTTGGTTTGGTTTGGTTTGGTTTTGCTGTTGCAGATTTGGTTTGTTTAGCTGCAGTTTGGTTTTGTAGATAGCTTTTAGAAGGTTGAAGATTGTACCTTCTATTTCTTGCACTGCTTTGGACTTTTTTTTTTAACCAAGAACAGAGAATATTTTTTTCAAATTCATTTTTGACACCTACTTAGATTTAAACCAGTCACATGTAGTTCTTCCTTTCTTTCTTTGATCATAAGTATGACTGATTATATTCATTATTTTTGAGTTGTTAAACCAACTTACAATACCTCAAATAAATTACATTTGTCTATAATTTTCATAACTTTTATAGGAATTTGAAACCTAACTTGTATGAAGAACTTTTTAACCTATATATCTTAAAACTATTGCCATGCATGGCCACACCCTATGTCACATCCAAGCATCACAGGATACAGATGCTCAGAAGAAATGGGAGTGGAAACTGGATGATACAAACATAAATAACAGCTATTCTCCACAAAGTCAGATATGACGAAAATGAGCTTTGAAAATTGGAAATATAGTCATGTTCCCTTCCTGCCCCACCAAACTGAAACCATTTGCCACTGCATTTAGCATAAAACATGAATTAGTTCTAAAAATGACTACTTTATAGTAGTAATACTTGAGTCAGTAAGACAGGAAACAATCCCCCACAGACGGGTTTGTGGCAGAATTTATATAGGACTGGTATTTTTCCTAAATACTTGATAGAAACAAACACTGTGGCCATATTGCCCAGAAGTTTCCATTATGGGGATATTTTTAACTCTCAATTCAATTTCCTTAAAAGGTAAAGAACTTTCCGCATTATCTATTTTCTCACAAGTGAGCTTTGGTATTTTATGTTTTGTGGAAAAATAACAGAAGATGTAACTAAGTCTTTACCACAAACAGGCTTGTTAAAATCAGCTTTTGTGTCACTTTGCCTAGAGATAGAAAGAAAAATAGACACGTTTTAAAATACTGACACGTGATGACAGACAGAAATACTGGACCACTCTCTGTGTGAGTTTGGATAATTCCAAAATATTTGACCTGAAATTTGACTTTGTTTTTGACACATGATGATTTGTGTATAAGGGGATAAGTGCTCGCTCTCTCTCTCTCTCTCTCTCTCTCTCTCTCTCTCTCTCTCTCTCTCTCTCTGTGTGTGTGTGTGTGTGTGTGTGTGTGTGTGTGTGTGAGAGAGAGAGAGAGAGAGAGAGGTGCTTTTTAAAGTCAGTTTCCACTAACGAAGTATACTACTTGACTAGTTTCTGTTTTCTGCAGATGAGAAGGTATTAGGGCTGTTTCTCCTAAATTTAGAAATACAGGCATACATGACAAGTTGATTTGCCTTGTTCATGATGCAAGAAAAACTAAACTTCACTTCTGAAAGAATTTTTGTCTTAAAATTTCAGCCATAAAATGAAGTAGAAATAAGTTCATGTTCTTGGCAAATAAAGGCTGAGATCTTGATCTGCTATGGACTTGGTTTTTTACTTTGTGAGATATCCCCCTTTTATTGAAAATAGATTCTTTTCTCATGCAATGTATCTTGATTATAGTTTCTCCTTCTTCTACTCCTCCAAGTTCCTTCCACCTCCCCTCCCTTTTAGATCCACTCCATTTCTGTCTCTCATTAGAAAAGAACAGGCTTCTAAGAGGTAACAACCAAACATGACAAAATAAAATATAATACGATGAAGCAAAAACGGATGTTGGACATGGCAACCCAACAGGAGAAAAAGAGTCCTGAGAGCAGGCACAAGAGTCAGAGACCCACTCCTTCACATGGTCCAGAGGCCCATAAAAACATTAAGCTAATATTCTAGTATATACACGGAGGACCTGGAGCAGACCCATGTAGGCCTTGTGCTTGTTGCTTCAGTCTCTTCTCTCTGCTGTGTTCTCCTGGTGTCCTCCATCCCCTCTGGCTCTTAAACTCTTTCCACCTTCTCTTCTGCAGGATTCTCTGAGGCCTGAGGGGAGGGATTTGATGGAGATCTCCCATTTTGACTCTCTCACCCTATAGTGTCTGACTGTGGGTCTCTACAACTGGTCCCATCTGCTGCCAGAGGAGGCCTCTCTAATGATGACTACATCTAAGAGTATAGTAGAATATCACTAGGAATCATTCCATTGATACTTTAAGTTTTTTAGACCAGTAGTGTTTTATCCTAGGTCTCTGAGATATCTATTCTCTCATTCTTCGTTACCCAAGCAATGTTGGGTATGGGTTCCTTCTTGTGGAGTAGCCCTTAAGTCAAAAAAGACATTGGTTGGCTACTCCCACAAGTTCGGTGCCACCTTTGCCCTAGCATACTTTTCAGGAAGGACATTTTAGGTCAAAGGTTTTGTGGCATGGTTGGTGCCCATGTTTCTCTTTTGGTAGCCTGTAGAGTACCTTGCCACACCAAAGAGAATAGCATGGAGGAGAGAAGGCTCCATGTAGGCATCAGCTCAACTTCTTAACAGTTAATATATACTTCTAAGTAAATACATACCACATTTATCTTTCTGGGTCTGGGTTACCTTTAAGATGAGTTTTTCTGGTTCCATTCATTTGCCTGCAAATTTCATGATGCCATTTTTTAACAGCCCTGTAATACTCCGTTGTGTAAATGTACCACATTTTCTTTATCCATTCTTTGGTTGAGGGACATCTAGGTTGTTTCCAGTTTTTTCTGGCTATTATGAATAAAGCCTCATTGAACGTGGTTGTGCAAATGTTCTTGTGGTAGGATGGTGCATCCTTTGGGTATATGCCCAAGAGTGATACAGCTTAGCCTTGAGGTAGATTGATTCTGAACTTTCTGAGGAACTGCATGTTGATTTCCATAGTGGTTATACAAGTTTACACTCCCACCAGCAGTGGAGGAGTGTTCCCCTTGCTCCACATCCTCACCAACATGAGCTGTTACTTGTGTTATTGGTCTTAGTCATTCTGACAGGTGTAAAATAAAATATCAAAGCATCCTTGATCTGCAATTCCTTGATGGATAGGGATGTTGAACATTTCTTTAAGTGTTTCTCAACCATTTGAGTATCCTCTATTGAGAATTATTTGCTTTTATCTGTATCCCATTTTTAATTGTCTTATTTGGATTTTTGATATCTAGTTCTTCATATATTTTGGATACTAGTCCTGTATTGGATGTGGAGTTGAAAAAATCTTCTTCCATTCTGTAAACTCCCTCTTTGTCCAGTTGACAATGTTCTTTGCCTTACAGAAGCTTTTCAGCTTCATGAGGTCCCAGTTATTAACTGTTGATCTTCGTGCCTGTGCTATCAGTATTCTGTTCAGGAAGCTGTCTCCTGTGCCAATGTGTTCAAGACTATTCCTCCACTTTCTTTTCTATCAGGTTGAGTGTATCTGGTTTTATGTTGAGGTCTTTGATCTTCTTGGAGTTGAGTTTTCTGCAGGGTGGTAAGTATGGCTCTATTTGTATTCTTCTACATGCAGACATCCAATTTGAGTAGCACCATTTGTTGAAGATGCTGTCTTTTTTCTAGTGTGTATTTCTGGCTTCTTTATCAAAAATCAGCTGTCCATGGGTATGTGAATTTATATCTAGGTCTTCAATTTGATTTTGTTGATCAATGAGTCTGTTTTTATGCCAATTCCATGCTGTTTTTATTACTGTAGCTCTATAGTACAACTTGAAATAGGGAATGGTGAGACCTCCAACAGTTATTTTATTGTTCAGGGTTGTTTTAATTACCCCATTTGTGAGATTTTCTTTTTATTTTCCTTTATCCCCTCAAATTTATGAAGGATGGATTTGGTTTTCATCACCATCATTATCATGCTATATCAATTATATAAAGTATCTCATACGTACTAATACTTTGATCATATTCACCTCTACCTTACTGTAATATCTTCCCTTTGACTTTCCTGTCTTAAAAACCTTGATCCTATGTATGAGAGAAAGCACATCTTTTTTGTCTTTCTGGGTCAGGATCCTTTTGCCTAATACAATGATCTCGTTTCATTTTCCTGTAGCTGACACACCTTCATCCTTCTATGACTATAATTCTCCATTCTGTATATATGACATTTCCTTTATCCGCTTACCTGCTGAGAGCATTTAGACTGGTTCCATAACTTCTTATTGTTAATAGTTCCATATTATCCGTGTGTGTACATCTATCTCTATTTGCCTTACTTATGCTGGATTTCTTTCTTTTAGGTATATACACTTGAGAGTGTTATACGATAGTCCCACCTTATATTTTTTGAAATCCAATAATTATTTCCATAATGACTGAAGTAATTTATATTACCACTAATTTGTATAAGGGTGAGGGGTGGGTTTCCTATTAGTCATTCTGTTTTTCGGTATCAGAGTCCCTTTTTGGTGTCATCTTTCCCCATCTCTGAGCCAGCTGAAGCTCGTTTAGCTTTCGCAACACCTACAGGACTTACAAATTATCCCATCATGACTCAGTATCTTCACAGAAATAACCTAGTTTGTCTCTCAGTCAGTCTCCTGCTACCACACTTGGACTCCCAGTCTGCCTCAACTAGACATTCATTAGATTCCTTCCTCCTGATACAAAAGGCAGAAATGGCAGTGTCCTTGGCCATTTAGACTTAATCACGGAAGAAACAGTCTGATATGGAATCCCAATCTTCTCTGTTCCTGAAGGATATTTTTCAGCTTGCAGAGAAATAGTCAAGTCTTCTGTGCGAACATAAGCTCCCATCTAGACACACTAAAGGATTTTGTTTTCAACTTGCCACAAGTTTTCCTAAGGGTATCATATAATAAATGAGCAGTAATGTTCTGGGCCAAGCCACTAAAGCACAGGAAATTTGCCATGTAAATAAAGTCTAGCAGTAGCAAGATAAGCTCTCAGGGTGTAGAAGAGCATGCACAGCCATTCCACACATTGCACAGCTGAGGAAACAACTCAATATAGCCACCTGAAATAATTTTCTATGTTTTAGTTGGAAAATACTCTCTGCAGTTCCTCTGAAGTAGTCAAAAAGGTAGGCTATCAGTGAGGGTGATGGGTGTTTTAATTAAACATTCAAAGTTGTTGGAAAAGAAGAAAGGTGACATTTAAGAATTTGAGAAATGTAGTGTTTGAGTTATATCTCAGTAAAGCTCTTATAATAAAACTAGTACCAGAGATGGAAAAGGGGAGAACATGACAAGCAGTGGTTGGAATATGAAAAGTACTGTAGGAAAATTAATAGCTGGTCAACGGGTTTTTTATTTGTGGCTTTTTTGTTGCAATGATAAAACAACATGACCTAGGTAATTTATAGAAGAAAGAGTTTATTTAGTTTACAGTTCAGAGGGAGAGTCATAATGGTACGGGAGGCATGGTAGCAGAGAGATAGAGATAAAAGCAAAGCAGTCAAATAGAAGTTGGGGCAAGGATATAGACTCTCAAATCCCCTCCCCAGTGATGTACTTTCTCCAGCAAGGATACCTCTCTCAAACAGCACCACCAACTTGGAACTAAATATTCAAACTACATAAGCTTATGGGGTACATTTCTTAATCAAACTACCAATGAACCCTATGTCCAGAACATAGGAGGTCAGAAATGGGACTGTAATAAGAAGTCAAATCTCTTTTAGAGGTCTTTAAATTACATGCCTGAGTTGCAAACATTGAAGGTAATGTGTATTCATCAAATATTTTCAAAAGAAGAAAGACACAATCGCACCTAAGCTTTAGAAAGATGCTTCTCGCATTCTTATTTTCATGATAATTAGCTCCTTTATTAGGAATATAGTTCCTCAGAAATGTGTTTTTAAATAATTAAAAAAAAACAATCTTTTCCTATAGTGCTGAATATTATGCCTTCGTATTGAGAAAATGTGCCTTAAAGCTTGACTTCAAAGCAGTGAAGTGATCTTGAGGTGAGGAAAGCTTGGTTCAAGCCTGTTCATCTTCTAGTTGCATCCTTGCTATTTAAATATTTCATAGGTCCATTTCCTCTTTCTAAGCAACCTCCATGTAACCCTTGCTCAGGCTGCCACCCTCCCTTGCGTGAATATCAGTAGCAGTCCCCTAATTTCTTTCCTCTTCCTCTCTACTCTCCATACCACTCCCAGAAACATGTTCTTTTTTTTTTCCTTTTAGAAAAACTCAATCTGACCATGTTACTCTCCTATCAAAATCAGTGACTTCTTCCCTGTCGTGTATTAAGCATAAGATGTTTCTTTGCCTTCCTATATAAGATGAACTCTTGTCATCCTCCCCTTGCCGTTCTCGTTTCAGTTCTTCTAACCTCTTACTTCACTGCAAGGTGTGCTCTCTGTCAACCAAGAGCAATGCATCTAATGTTCTCTTTCCTGGAATGAGTTTTGCCTTGCCTCATCCCTTGACCTAGCTGGCACTTCCTCACTCTTCATACCACACTATCTAAGATAAAACCTCTCCTGTCCCACAAATAAGGCCAGATGCTCAGATTGGGTATTCCCATATCCTTGAAAGAGTATCATTTGCTTTTCCAGTGTCAAATAGAAATTCCTGAGCTCAGAGCACCAAGTCTGCTTTATTTAACAGTATGCACTAAGTTCAGGTCCTGTGTCTGAAACAAAGTAGGCACTCAATTGTTGTAGGGAAGCCATTCGTTGGTTCCCGGCTGCCCAGACCCAAAATAATCACTCAGAAACTATACTATTTAAATCACTGTTTGGCCTATTAGCTTCTTATTGGCTAACTCTTACATCTTAATTTAACCCATCTCTATTAATCTGTGTATTGCTATGTGGCTGTGGCTTACCAGCAAGGTTCCAGCATCTGTCTCCAGTGGGGCTACATGGTGTCTCACTGATTCTGCCCTCTTCCTCCCAGCATTCAGCCTAGTTTCCCCACCTACCTCTATTCCCTGCACAGGCCCAAGACAGTTTTTTATTAACCAATGGTATTCACAGCACACAGAGGGGGATCCCACATCACTGAATAGTTTTTATTGTGTGCGTGTGTATGTGTGTGTGTTGTGTGTGTGTATGTGTGTCAGTGCACATGATCACAGAGGCCAGAGGTTGACATTGAGTGTCTTTATCACTTGTGCTATGTAGTAAAAGGAACAGGCTGCGTCCTGCTGCCTGGCTCCCAGGCACCCAGCTCCTGGATGCCGGGCCACGTTCCCGGTGCCTGGCTAGCTTAAACCCCGAAATAACACAGAAGTTGTATTAATTAAATTACTGTCTGGCCCATTATATCTAGCCTCTTTTTTGATAACTCTCACATCTTGATCTAACCCATTTCTATTAATCTGTGTTCACCACGAGGTCATGGCTTACTGGGAAAGATCCTACCCAGCGTCAGTCTCAGACAGGAGTTTCATGACGTCTGCCACACTGCCTTCTTCCTCCCAGAATTCCATTCTGTCTACTCTGCCTACCTGATTTCTGCCCTATCAAAAAGCCAAGGCAGTTTCTTTATTCACCAATGAAAGCAACACAAATACAGAAGAACCTCCTATACCAGTGCTCTACCATATTTTTGGAAACAGCTTCAAGGATCTGCTTGTGTGCACCTTACCTAGGATTACAGGCATGTGGTGCCCTGCCTGACCTTGTATGTTGGTGCTGGGAATTAAAACTTGGGTCTTCATTATCACACAGCAGACACTTGCTGATACTCAGCTATCTCCCTCGCTCACTAATACTTATTTTATTTAATGAAGGAAAAATTTTTGATGTCTTAGTATCTTAAAATTTTCAACTTTCATAATATCTTGATTTTCTTTCCATTACTCTTAGCACAGTTCTTATTTTTTAAGCATTTATGTGAGTTTATTCCATAAGACACAGTCTCAGCCCTTTGAGATTCGTCTGTTAAGAGTTCTCTGTTTAGGTCTGTACCCCATTTTTTTATTAGATAATTTTTTTCTTTTGATCCCAAGCTTCTTGAGCTCTTTGTATATTTTGGAGATCAGCTCCCTGTCCTATGTAGGGCTGGTGAAGATCTTTTCTCATTCTGTAGGCTACCATTTTGTCTTGTTGACCATATCCTTTGCTTTACAGAAGCTTCTCAATTTCAAGAGGTCCAATTTATAATTGTTGCTCTCAGTGTCTGCACTACTGAGATTATGTTTAGGAAGTGGTCTTCTCTGCCAATACGTTCAAGTGTACTTCCCACATTCTCTTCTATGACATTCAGTGTGGTTGGTTTTATGTTGATGTCTTTGATCGATTTGGACTTGAGTTTTGTGCATGGTGATAGATATGGATCTATTTTCATTCTTCTACATGTTGATATCCAGTTATGCCAGCACCATTTGTTAAATATGCTTTCTTTTTTCCATTTGATATTTGTAGCTTCTTTGTCAAAAATCAGGTGCTCATAGGTGTGGATTAATATCCGGGTCTTCAATTTGGTTCTATTGGTCCTCCTGTCTGTTTTTATGCCAATACCAGGCTGTTTACATTACTGTAGCTCAGAGTTTGAAGTCATGGTTTGTGATGCCTCCAGAAGTTCTTTTATTGTACAGTATTGTTTTGGCTATCCTGGGTTTTTCATTTTTCCATATAATGTTGAGTATTGTTCTTTTGAAGTCTGTGAAGGGCATTCTAAGTTTTTATTTGCTAAATCTAGCCACTCTAATTATTTGCAGACCATGGGACATGTCTCCTCAGGCATCTTCCAACCTTAACACATGAGCATCCTTCAGTTGTGACCAGTATCTAGACTTAAGAAAATATTGTCTTTCATGGATGCTCAGCAATATTGGCAAAGGGAAAAGTACCATCTATTTAAAACATTATGGGCAACATTTAGATTGTGTATTAAGCATTTGCTAGGCAACTTTAAGTTCTTTTCAAGCAATGCTACATCTCTGTGGGACCTAACTCATTCCGGATATGTCGCGCTTTTCCTATGCAATCCAGAATGTTCATTTCTCTCTGATGTCCTGAGCCTGTCTGTTATGTTTGTGTATGGAGTGAATACACTTGAGCAGTATCTGGTGTCAGCTTCTTTAAGATAAAACGTGGGTGACAAGTCCATCTGGTGAGGAGCCAGCTCACACAGCTTGCTTCCTTCTCTTCTTATACTTTCATTCATAAAATCATAGGGAGCTTTTCTTTTTTTTTCCATACATTGTTTTGTTTTATTTTTTCCATTCAAGAACATAATTAAAGAAATAAAATTTTTTTTCCTTTCTTCCCCTTCTCCCGGTCCCCTCCCACTACCCCCCACCCCTCCTCCCTCCCCCTTCTTCCTTGAAAGAGGGCATGGTGCCCTGCCCTGTTGGAAGTCCAAGGCCCACCCCCATCCCT
>PVIU01031951.1:0-14133 GCA_004026605.1 Ondatra zibethicus
CACACACACACCATGTCCATTTGCAGACTAATAGATACAAATATTAGGAACTATGTGAAACCAACAGCAAATACGATACTACCATCATCACTAACAGCGAAAAGGTGGAAATGCAATGTAGAATTTAGAAGTGCTACAATAATGAAATTAATTTTTTAAGGAATGAGGAAAAAACCAGGGAGGTATGGAAAAACCAAAACTGATAAAGAGGGCTGGAGAATTTACTCAGGAGTTAAGAGATCTTGTTACTTTTCCAGAGGACTGGGGTTTGATTCCCAGCACCCACAACCACCAAGGTAACCAGGCACACATGTGGTACATGGACATGCATGGAAGCAAAACAAATACATAAAATAATAAATTAAAAATTTTGTAGAGAAAAAAAGAAGGGACCAGAATTAAGATACAGAGTGAAAAACTTGGGCTAGGGGTTGTAATACAATGGACCAGCGATAGATACGGTATGTGTGACACCCAAGATTTTGTCCCAAGCCCTGAAAATGAAGTTAAACAAAAATAAATAGAAAAATGGAAAGATGAAAATAGAGAAGTAAAAGAAAGGTAATAAGACTATGTAAACATGCACACGTGTCTGTGCACATAGTATGTTCATATGTATATGTGTGTGCACATGAAATTAATAGGTACATAAGAATATGTAGTACATATATCTGTGTGCATAGTGTGTTTATATGTATATATATATATACACATATATACATGGAAGCCAACAAATATTTTTTAAAAAATTCCTGAAGTAATTTATTCTTTTTAAAAATATTTGTTTGAAAACTTTAGTAAACAAATGTAGAAAGTAACAGCTTTCCTTATATCATTTTCTTTCTATTTTCAACAAATAGATGCTGTGCATGGTGGCGCACACCTTTAACCCCAGAACCCCTCAACTTGTGCATTTGAGGCCAGCCTGGCCTACACAGTGAGTTCCAGGACAGCCAGTGTTACACAGTGAGGCCCTGCCTAAAATAGTTCTATTTTTAATTTAAAGATCAAAAACTGTTTTATTTATGTGCATGTGTGTGCCTGAGTGTGTACATGTGCACCATGTACCCTCAGAGGTCAGAAGAGGGCATTGGATCTGAACCTGGGTCAGCTGCAGGAGCTGAGCCCACTCCCAGGTCCCTTGATAGCATTTCAAACCCACGTCATGTTGGGTGATCCTTCCTCCCTCACCCCCCCCGTCTTCTTGCCCTTCTGCCCACTGTGTCTGTTCTTCTGCTCTGTCGTCCCCTCCCCACTTACATGTCACACATGTTCTACTGCCCCCACTTCTTCTCATTAAAGCACCCCATTGTTCCTTTTCTACTTTCATGACGTAGAAACTCCACCTATGGAAGTACTATGTGCGCACAAAGCAGCAGCTAGGCGTATGATAGGGAGTGTGTCGTGCTTGTCTCCCCGAACCTGGATTATTTCACTTATGGATTTTATTTATCTGGTCATCACTGTGCAAATTTTATGATTTGAGTTTGTGACTGAATAAAATTCCATCATGCTTATGTGCCCCAGTTCTCTGAGTGCTGGGGTCACGCTTCAGTTCCTTATTGATGTTCTTTGGGTATTATATACCAGGCATTTTGGCTGAAAGCCTGTGGCTCTAGCCTGCTGGCAAACTGTCCAAGGAAGGAGAGATATTTTGCTATCTATGCCCCTGGCACAGAGCTGATCACCAAGCAGTCTTGGCAAACTTCTGTCACTTTAGCTTCAAAAATGCCTCAGTGTCTCATAGCTGGAAAAAAGGTCCAAATTCCTCATGTCTAGACAACAATGAGCAATCCTCACCTGTCCAGTGAAGATGGTTCCTTGTGGAATTAGCTTCCTTCTGAGTGTGCTCTTGACCCCACAGGAATCAGGCAGAGGATATTTGCTGGATGAGAGGAGAGAGATGCTCCAGGCAGCTCTCTGTGTGGGTTCTGGTGCCCACTTTAAAGGCATTGGATGGGGGCTGGAGAGTGGCTCAGAGGTTAAGAGCACTAGCTGCTCTTCCAGAGGTCCTGATTCAATTCCTGGCAACCACATGGTGGCTCACAACCATCTGTAATGAGATCTAGTGTCCTCTTTGGCCAGCAGGCATGCATGCAGGCAGAACATTGTATACATAATAATAAATAAATCTTAAAAAAAGGCATTAGATGGCCCTTTACACAAGAGACAGGCAGGGAGGGGGACTTGGAGGGAAGGGCTAGGGCCTCTAGTGAGCAGGAGGGAAGGGCCAGGGCCTCTAGTGAGCAGTGATGGGTTTGCTCCTGTCCCCAAACTGTCCCAGATCTGCTCTCCTTTCTGGGAGGATTAGCAGTTTCTCTGGGGTCTCATGCTGTGTCAAGGACTGAGGAAGCTAGCTCAAGGAAGATTCAGGTGCCATCTTTGCTTCTTGGGGCATTCTGGATCGCCTTGATTTCTTTCACATTCTCTGCTCTTCCTCCTCCGTCCCCCTCTTCACTCTTCTTCCCGTGTTTCTGAGTGGAAACAAGGACTCCCCTAAGCAGGGTATCTGGTTTCAGTTGTCCACGCTCTGCCTGAGAAATTCCAAAGTCTGTCTCCCTCTCTTTTAGCCATTGTCACACATAGGCCGAGAGAGCTGGCTCTCTGGCTACCTGCTTGTGTAGGACTGAGGAGGATGTCAGTGCCCAGGGTGAGCAGTCTTGCAGGAAGATGACCTTGATGGTAGAGCTGGAACTTCCAGGCTAGTTCTCTGTTCTTGGTGTGGTCCTCTCCTATCTGGACTCTGGGGACCTTCTGCTAGGGATTCTGAGAGCTGGGACCACCCAGAGGAGCTCTCTCTAGTTCCAGCGGCTGGAACTCCTGCCACCCTATGGTTACTGAACATTTTAAGGGATGTTCCGCAGTTCCCTTTTTATTCCTCTAACCTCATTAATATAGGCCCCTAAATATGATTATTAACTATGTGTGTGCTCAGGTATGTGAATACGCACACCAGCCTGCCATCCTCTGAATATTCTTTGCTTCTTTTGAGACAAAGGCTCTCACTTGTAAGGAGCAGTTCTGCAGCTCTCACTATCTGTTCCATCCTTCGTGATACTTTCTACTAGTCCTGTAGCAGCCTGCTGAAAGAGCCCCTCCTGCCCCGCCACCTCCACCGCCTGAGGACTTTGTCTCCTGGAGTCGAGCCTGGTGCCCCTTAGCTCTCTCCCCTGGCTCCCTTCAGCCTTCAGAAGCCTCTCTACCAGGGAGCCCACAGCCACCTTCTTGCCTAGGACCCAAAGGTGCCAGCAGCAACCAAAGAACAGAACAACCACCCAACAAAGAGAAAAACAGATAACTACCCCAAGAAATACCTCAAATATTAGAACTCCATGCCTGGATCCCAGTGCAAAAACACAAACGTGAACAGCCAAGGCAATACGCCTCCACCAGAACCCAGTAACCCTAATGCGGTAGGCCTTGACAAATAAAATATACCTGAACCAAAAGACTAGGACTTCAAGATGGCAATTATGAAGACTTAAGACCTTTAAGAGAGGGCTGGAGAGATGGCTCAGACATTAAAGGCTGGGCTCACAACCAAAAATTTAAGACCTTTAAGAGGATATGAATAAATCACTTAATGAAGACCATGAAAATACAAACAGTTGAATGAAATAATAAAAACAGTTTAACTCTTGAAAAATAGAAATAAAAACACTAAAGAAAACACAAACTGAAATAAAACTGAAAATGAAAACTTTAGGACATCAAACAAAAGCCACAGAGGCGGGCTGGAGAGATCGCTCAGAGGTTAAGAGCACTGGTTGCTCTTCCAGAGGTCCTGAGTTCAATTCCCAGCAACCATATGGTGGCTCACAGTCATCCATAATGAGATCTGGTGCCCTCTTCTGGCGTGCAGGTAGAACACTGTATACATAATAAATAAATAAACCTTTAAAAAAAATCACAGAGGCAAGCCTTACCAACAGATTACAAGACATGGAAGAGAGACTCTCAGGGTTTGAAGACAAGGTACAAGAATTGAATACTCAGCCAAAGAAAACATTAAATCTAAACATATCCAGGCACAAAAAATCCAGGAAATCTGGAGGCGCCAGGAAAAGACAAATCTATAAAGGGATAGAAGATGTAGAAGAAAACCAAGTCGAAGGCAGAGAAAATATATTCATCAAAACCATAGAAGAAAATCTTCACAACCAAAGATAGGAGGTACCTGTCAAGATACAAGAGGCATACAGAACACCAAGTAGACAGGACTATGAAATAAATTCTCCATGGCACACATAAACACTAAATGTACAGAACAAAGACAAATATACTCAAAGCTATAAGTGAAAGGACCCAGTATCACATAAAGGCAGATCCATTAGAATAGCATCTGACTTCTCAGTGGAGATTCTAAAAGCCAGTAGGGCCTGGATGGATGTTCTACAAACTGAGAGACCACAGATGCCAGCACAGATGTTACCCAGCAAAACTATCACAGTCAAGGGAGAAATAAAACCATTCCTCACAAAAACAAATTTAAGCAATTTCAATCTAGAGATTCAGCTTCGAAGGCACCAGAAGGGAAACTTTAGCTGTGTGGTGGTGGCACACACCTTTAATCCCAGCACTCAGGGGGCAGAGGCCGGCGGATCTCTGTGAGTTTGAGACCAGCCTGGTCTATAAGAGTGAGTTCCAGGACAGGCTCCAAAGCTACAGAGAAAACCTGTCTTGGAAAAAGAAAGAAAGAAAGAAAGAAAGAAAGAAAGAAAGAAAGAAAGAAAGAAACTTCTGAAGAGGTCAACCACACCCAAGAAGACACAGGAATAAATAATCCCAGACCAACAAATCAAAAGAGGAGAAAAAGTCCACACCATACTAACAACAGGAATCAATGAACACTGCCCATTGGTAATTCTCAGTATTAACAGCCTCAATTCCACAATAAAATGCAAGAGCAACAGATTAGATTAGAAAACAGGACCCATCTTTGTGCTGTATCCAAGAAACAAACTATCATTGAGGATGGACATCACCCCAGCGTAAAAAGATAGACAAAGTATTTCCAACAAATGGCCCTCCAAAGCAGGCAGGAAACTGTCTTCCAGACACAACAGAACTGATACACATATGAACTCACAGAGCTTATGGAAGCACTTCCAAACCAGACTGTACAGGTTAAAGCCAGCTGAAGCCCTAGCACTGGAGGAGGAAGAGGACACAGGCTCCCATCCTTAACAAGAAGCTAATTGCAATTGATACCCACTGGCAAAGAGAAATCATTTTCTTCAGTGAACCTGTCTGGTATATTAACGCCAATTCAGGACCGACCATGTGCTCAAGAGAAGTCGGTCAACACCAACTCAGCAGCATTTTGTAGCCCTTTTACATCAGATCGCTTTGTTTGGGCATTTTGTGTTTAATGGTCCTTTGCTTGTTTATTTTGGTTTCTGTTTTTGTGGGTGTTTTGTCTGTGTGTTTCTTCTTTTTTCTTTTTTGTTTTAAAGAGAAAGGGAGAGAAAAAAAAGCATGTGCAGTTGGGAGGATAAGGAGATGGGAGTCTGGGAGGAATCTGGGGAAGGGAAAACATGATAAGAATGTGTTATATGAAATAATGTTTTTTAATTAAAAAACTATGAACCCACTCCCACCCTCAGGAAAAAAAAAGAAAATACAAAAGACCTGTTTGATACCTTAGTTCAGGTTGATGTATTTACAATTTCCATCAACTCGGTTCTCTTTCTTGAAGTGCCCAATTTTTTAGGGAATCTGTGTCATAGGAAGGTATATACATTGACTTTCCATGTAACTAAAATGTTTGCCCTTAATTCTTCCAGTTGTGAACATTTGTCAAAACACAAACTCTGTTCCTTTAGTTGGCGTTAGACTACTATTATAATCTTACAGGGTGTTTTTAAGGCATTGAATTTAAACACGCCCCCTTGTGGTTATTAATTATCAAAACACCCTGGCTGCTTTGGTAAAAGCAGCTCTGACCGGCTCCAAATTTTCTGCAGAAAGAAATTTGCCAATTTCCCCTAGGTCTTTTGAAAGAGGCAGTGTTTTGGGGAAGAGTAAAGAAGGGTCTTAGACTGCTGCCGATCCACTGTGTAACCACGTGGGATCAATACTGTGTGCTTTACGGTTGTCTAAAGCCAACGAAGGCTTTTTTGTTTGTTTGTTTGCATTTCTTGTCTAGAAACAAAACACACGTGAGTTGGGGGTGGGGAGGGGGTGAGGAAGGGCTGGTGGAATTTTACTTACGGCTTGTGATTGGCTAAGCCCTTCTCAGGAGGCAGTCAAAGTTCAACGCTCCAAGGGCTACATGCATAGCGTCCTTAGCAACCAGCAAGGTGCCAGGGACCCAAACGCAGGGGTGAGTAATTGCTAGCTCCTAGCTGGTAACTTGGGAACTCAGATTCCTGCACAGCCCATTGATAACCAGGACCCCAAAAGACCCACTTACATAACGCTGAACGTCACCTCTCAGGATCCCAAGCCCTGGCTATTCGAAGAGACTTATAGTCTTTGGGGACTCCAGGCCCACTTACCACTCTTACAGCGTTGGGTTTGGAGGTAGGAGTTGTGCTCTGCAATTTCCCCTAGGTCTTTTGAAAGAGGCAGTGTTTTGGGGAAGAGTAAAGAAGGTGGGGTTACGTTGGTAACTGTTCTAGGGTATCCTGTGTTGCCTAGTGCTGATCAGTCTTCATGTTCCCCAGCAGTTAGTCAAATCCTTCCTCCTCCCCCTCCTTCCCACCTCCTCATCCTCCTTCCTTCTTGTACCCATACTCTTTTGGATTTCCAAAGAGAAAATTCAAACATGAAGATTAGTCCATGTAAGGGACAGAGAGTAGATTAAAAACACCACCACCACCAACAACAACACCAAAAACAAGAGGCCTTGAAAATAATGTCAAAGTTACCAGTCAGGGAGCATGCCTAGGATTGGGTAAGAGTGTGGCAGAAGTCTATTATTCCTCAGCTTATGCCACAAGTCCATCTGGCAGCCGCTGTCCTTTCCGTGGTCTTTGGTCAAATTACCCTGTAGTTTAATTCTGGTGTTCCCAAGTGCAAGAGACCTTCCCAAAGGCTTGCTCTAAATTTTGTAGGACCTAGTTCTCAGAAGTTGCCTTTGAAACCATGTATTCTGAAGCTTGTTTCAATCGAAGCTTTAAAAGGTGGTCTAGAACCGGGTAGTGGTAGCTCAGGCCTTCAATCCCAGCACTAGGGAGGCAAAGACAGGCAGATCTCTGTGAGTTCGAGGCCAGCCTGGTCTACAAAGAGAGTTCCAGGACAGCCAGGGTTACACAGAGAAACCCTGTCTTGAAAAAACAAAACAAAACAAAACAAACAAACAAACAAACAAACAACCCAAAAACCAACCAACCAAAAGTAGTCCAGAGATTAATAACAAATTAACTTTTTAAAAACAAAAAAATGCACATCTATGGCATATTGCAGATAATCTGCCAAGCAACCTGTCATTTTCCTGGAGCTCTTGCAATACGAGCAATGTCTCAGACATGTTTCGATTGACTCTTTAGCTTCAAGGTGAGCGCTGGATTTTCATTTCGCTGATAACTATTGAACATTTTCCAAAATGTGTCATTGTAGAATTCCAGGAAGTTGTGCTCTAAAAAGTTTTTCTTGCCAATAAATTTGGAGAAGATTTGGCATCCCATTGTCCACCATTCAAGGAGATTCATTGTACATGCACACACACTAACAAACCCTCAAATCTTACAGTGGGGCAATCTACTTACATTTGTTCAGTTCAGCGTTTCGCAAATTGATTTAATCCCATGGCGTTTTGAATAGATTTTAGCGTAAGGGGTTACATTCCACACTGTACTTTTAGAAATTGCTATTTTAAACTAATCACATTGTAACTTGTTTTTCTTCTTCTATAACAGCTGGGTTCATTTCTTTAACTTTTCTTGTTGACTCAGTATAAAGCCCACCCCCACATCTTTTCAAAGCAACTGTAGCACATTGATGAATTCTTTTACCCCCAGTACTTTGTATTGAATTTTTAGCAGTTATGTAATCAACCCACTTACTACATCCATGTGTACTGTTTAGGACCGCCGGTTTCCTATTGTAACTTGACAGATGGTTTGTTGAAACCCTGATCCTGAATCCATGGTATCTAGCATCTTGTAGAGGTTCTGTAACTATTTTAAAAACTAAAACTAATCATTGATTTTCTTTTTATAATGCCTGTCTCTAGAAAACCAGGTAGGTGTTTTTAATAGCAACTCCTTAAATGCAGGCCGTATCTGTGAGGTAGTGATAGATTTTTCGCATAGAATGGGTAGGAGTTAAGGACTTATTGCTTTGGGAACAATCAGTTCAGGGAACAGGGATTTGAGAATAACTCAGATTCTTATTTTGTCTATTGTAAATAGAAATTCCAGGCTAAGAGCAGTAGTTGGGGTTTGAGAATAGAAAGGAAATGATTATAGCTTTCTGAGGATTTGTTTCCAAGCTGGGTATCTAGAATTAATCTGAAAAATAAACCTAGATCTCAGGAGAAGTCAGCCTGGAGGGAGAGGCGTGGGGGTCATTGGTCTGTTGTGCGCTTGACCCATAAGGCTGGATCACGTCAACTCCAGAGAGATGAGAGGAGGGAGAAACTGCACTCTGGCCACCAGGTTGATGTGAAAATGTAAATCCAATATGTGTGAAAGATTTTATAAGCTATCAAGTACCACGGAGGATTCTTGATTATTCTAGAAGATTCCCTGAAGAAACAGATTGAACTGAGTTTTCAGGAGTATAAGGAACATCTTGGGATTGTATTTGATGACACACAACCCTCTCCCCCTAACTACAGTAGCGTCTCCAAACAGGGGTTTGTCCTTTTAATAACAACACAAGTGTAGGTATCTGAGAGCTCAGTACTTTCCCAGAGTATCAGCCTCCTACACTCCTGCCTTCCTGGTCATCTCCAGGCAGTCGATGGCTTCTCTGCCATCCTTCTCTCCATCATCCAGGGAGGCAGATGAAGCAGGAAGAAAGAAGGGGTAATATGGGAGGGTTTGGAGAGAGGAAAGGGGAGGGGAAATGATGTAATTACATTATAATCTCAAGAAGTAAAAGAAATACTTTACAAAAAGATTTAGATAGAACTTCTAGTTGCCAAAGAAAATTTAAACGTTTTGCCAAGAACACTGAGCCAAGGGCATTGCCTGTGTAAGTACAGTGAGGACCTGTAAAACAGAGGGAGAATAAGATTCCAGACCAAGACCGTGTGTCTGCCACAGCAGTGGAGGAAATATGTGCATGGTGAGAACTAGGCAAGCAGAGATAATAGTTTACTTGTGGCTAAAATATGGAATACGGAATAGAAAACTATTGACCCAAATTTCTTGGACATAGATCTAAAAACCCTAAATAAAATATGAACAAAGTGAATTCAACAATGTATGAACAGAATTAATATAGGGTCTGATAAATCTACATTTGTTAACTTACACATACACATACACACAGAGAAACAAAACAAAACAAAATACCCCAAACCAACACCAAACCAAACCAAACATCAGAAACCAAAATCAAAGCCCAACACAAGAAATGTAACAAGTCCCATGCAACTGTGGTAAACAGCCTTCGGGATGGGTCCCGGTGTTCTTTGCCTCTTGATATTCTCATCGTTTTGTAGTCACAGCTCACGCTGAATTATAGCCAACAATAAATGATGATGGCCATAAATGAGTGACACAGACCCTGTGAGGCTGTGTACGAACGCTTTCATTTGGCTTGGAGGATTCTCTGCCTTGTGGACAGCCAGCCTCTGCAAGGTGAAGGCGCCCAAGCAACACAGAGGCGATTCCCCTTTAGGAATGGAGTCTGTCACTACCCCCCAGCATTACTTTCAAATAGACCACATTGGTAGTGGTGGCTTTACTCAATTTTGTGACGTCTGAAATCCACCACCAAAATCCAGCTGAAGCTGTGGCTGCTGTTTGACTCCAACTTCTTAAGAAACCCAAGCCAGCCCTGCCTCTTCAAGCTGCTAAGAAATTCTGAGCCCAGAGCAGCCATGTGAATAACACGTGATCATCATTGTTTCAGCTCCTAGCCCAGGGCAGCCATGTGAATAACATGTGATCATCATTGTTTCAGCTCCCTACATTTTGGAATAATTTGTCACACAGATTAAATAAGTAATAAGAAAAAGTCTTTTTGTGAGTGAACTATTTTTTTCCTAAAGGACTTGTAGGTGTTCGGACAAAGATTTTATTTCACACGATCTTGCATTTCTGCTCCACCCTTCCTTCTTTCATTCTGGTTTTCCTTTCCATCCTGCCCTACCAAAGTCCTCTGAACACCCCCACCCCCACCCTGTACGGGTTACTATCTCTGTGGTAGTTGCTTCTTCCAGAGTTGCTTTTCCTAAGACACCTTGGAATTCTAACAAATAAAGTGATCTTCATTTTCTTTTAAGTATTTCTTATTTGGAGTTGCAGTACATCGAAGAAGTTATAATGAAGCCATATTGTTTGAACAGCAAATTCCATTCTCCTTTTGTTCCAGACATTAACACACAGAGGCTCACAGCAACACCCACATGCACACCCGTCCACACACACAGCAACACACATGCACACCCGTCCACACACACAGCAACACACACATGCACAACATAACTACACACACACCAACTAACTCACACATGCTCACACATACACACAGACACATCTCAATACACGGCCCAACACTCACCCTCTCCCCACCGCATTCCAACACTCACTTTCCCCACATCACACACATGCACACACATACACACATACAACCCCCCCACAAACACATACACCCAGATACACACCAACTCACACACACATGTACATCCATCTGCACACATACCCACACACACACACCAACACACTCACATACACACATGAACATACCAACATCCACATACATAACTACACATACACACAGACACATCCCAACATACAACCCAACACACTCCCCACACCACACACACACATAAATACACACACAGGTGTGCACACACACAGACACATACACACAGACACACGTCAACACACACACCAACACCTACTTGCACAACCACACATACACACAGAAGCACTCAACACATATCACAACATCCACCCCACCCCACATGCACGCACTCACACATGCAAAAACACATGTTACAGAAACTTACAAAACGGTAACCTGGTCTGCAGCATGGCTTGAAATTTTAATCCAGTAATTCTCAAGGTGGGCCACCTGGGTAGGAAGCTGCTGCCATTTTGAAGGCATCAGCATGAAGCGCTCTCAGAATCTTGGACTATATTTATCAGCTCTGGACACTAATGCCCTTCTGCACAACCTTAGGCAATGGGGCAGACAGCAGGACTTCCATGCACTTGCAGATGCTGCCTAGCGGTTGGTGCGATCCCTGGTGGCTAGAGCTATTCTTACAGCACACAGGACACAGGCATTGTTCCTGCAGCTGTTGTCCTACTGGGAACAGAAGCTGGGACGTGGGGTGGTTATTGCTTGCTGAACTACTGTTTATTATTCTTACCTTGAGGAGGGAATTCAGTCCATGAGAGTCTGTCTTCTTTATGGTGGTTGTGGGGAAAATGTCTTGTAGCTCTACCAGGAATAACTTCTTCGCCTCCAAGCCATTAGGTTTTAGGCTTCTAAACACAGTAAATTGTGGCTTTGAGCATTATTTTTAAGACAGACTTGTTGTATACCCCTGGCAAATGAATAAATATGATTTTATGGCACAAACTTATCTACCTCCATCTTTACCTTATTTTCTTATCCTGTTCTACTCTGTCACCTAGCTTTCGCCTATTTAAATTTGATTTGCTCTTGCATCTATTTGGTTGGCGCTCATTTTGAAAATCGTTTATAAATGAGAAGGTGTCTATTGTTGAGCACACATTCACACAGGGGGCTGGGTTGTTAGTAGAAGCACCGAGCTGGTACTGTAGTCCAGAAACTAACTTCAACTGATGCGATTTGGAAGTGATAAATGTAACTGAAAGAAAGCTGGGCAAAATGTTAATTTGGAAAAAGAAATCAATGAATGGACCAAAGCACAACATACTAGTCATAAGGGCAGGCACCGATACATATACTGAACTTTCACAGAAAGATGTACATGAGCCATTATCCGTCTTCCCCTAAGATGAACTTGAGTGAGCTGCACAGCATGTCAGCATCACCAAGAAACTGGAATCCCTTTTTCTGGAGTCCCTTCCTGATCAAAACTGGTATAACTCACCACCACTATCTGTTTGCTAGTATTTCTAATCCTCCAATCTGAGTTAGATGTCACATTTCTGATGAGGCTGCTAACAGGTTGGGGCTCTTTCACCCCACCCACCTACAGGAAGGAGACCCAACATTCATCCAATAAAGAACGCCACTGCCCCAACATTCCTCATTCCAGTTCATCCCAGAAGAGAGGCAAGTCAAGATGGCTAGAAGCTACTTTCCACCTCAGTTGCTACAGTAATGCCTTGGGGGAAATTAGCCAGGGAGGAAGCATCAAGATATGTGAAGATATGGAACACTTTTGTTAAAGGAACTAACTTCATTTCTTACTCTCATCAAAATAGTCTAAAAAGAATGATGCCGAATGCCAGCATGGATGCAGGGAGAGGGGGACATTTAGTCACTGTTTATGGGAGTGAAAAGTGGCACAGCCACCATGGAGATTAGTGTGAAGGTACCTCAAAAAAGCTAGAAATAGATCTTTCATATGATCCAGATATACCGTCTGTCCTGGCTAGTCTATGTCAACTTGACCTACAAACTAGAGCCATCTGAAAGGAGGGAGCTTCTACTGAGAGGAATAACTCCATTAGATCCAGTTGTAAGGCATTTTCCTAATCAGTGGTTGCTGGGGGGAAGGCTCAGACCCTGGTGGGTGGGGCTGCTGGTCCTGGGTTTCATAAGAAGGCAGGCTAAGCAAGCTATAAGGAGCAAGCCGGTAAGCAGCTCCCCTCCATGGCCTCTGCTTTAGCTCCTGCCTCTAGGTTCCTGCCCTGTTTGAGTTCCTGCCTGACTTCCTTCAATGATGAACAGCAATATGAAAACAAGTCAAAACAAACAAACAAACAAACAAACACACAAA
Source organism: Ondatra zibethicus (assembly GCA_004026605.1). Lineage (NCBI taxonomy): Eukaryota > Metazoa > Chordata > Mammalia > Rodentia > Cricetidae > Ondatra > Ondatra zibethicus. The sequence goes on from PVIU01031951.1 coordinate 13,064, forward strand.
CTCTTTCCTTTCCAACTGGCTTATTGGTCATGGTGTTTCATCGCAGCAATAGAAACCCTAACAAAGACGCCACTCTTCCACTCTTGGGCATATACAAAAAGAACTCTGCATCCTGCTTCAGAGATTCATGGTCATTTGTTACTGTTCTTTTCTTTTTTTTTGAAGCAGTGTTTCTCTGTGTAGCTCTGACTATCATGGCATTCACAGAGATCTGCCTGCCTCTGCCTTCCAAGTGCTGGGATCAAAAGTGTACACCACCACCCAGTGATACCTGGTCGTTTACATTCATTGCCGCTCTACTAATGCTAACTAGGGAATGAAAGCATCAGAACAAACCTCAAAAAACTGGCCTTGAAACACCCTATCCCCCAGTTGAATTGGTTCAGTGTCCTAATTAGCTTCAACTCTCAACTTGGCACAGCCTGCACTGATGTGAGAAGGGCGTCTCAGTCGAGGGATTGTCCCGGTCAGATTGTTGAGGACTGCTTGCCTTGATTATTGATTGATGTAGGAGGAGCCAACCCACTGCAGGCGACACCATCCCTAGGCAGGCGGTCTTGGGCTGTATAAGAAAGCTTGCTAAGCATGATGAGCCCGTGAGCCAGAGAGCAAGCAGGTTCCTTTATGTTTTCTGCTCCAAGCTCCTGATGGAGTTCCTGCTTTGACTGTCTTCAAGGATGGGCTGCGTCCTGGAAGGGACAGTAAGCCCCCGCCTCCCCTACTTTGCTGTTGGCTAGTGTTTTATCACAGTAGCAGAAATCGAACTACATCAATCATTTTGATGAGCAATTTGTTCAGTAGAACATTTTTTTTAAAAGTAATAAAATGACCATCTGATAATTACTGGTGACTAATGGGTTGGCTCTAACACAGAGTGTGGCATACAGTTTAATAGAGAGAGAAAGGAAAGACAGTTAAAGAGAGTTAGCCAAACCCACCATTACTCCTGGATGCTGTGTACATGCCCGTGGCTGTGCTTTCTGCACAGTGGTGCCAACAGCTTCAGAATGAGAGGAAAAAGAATGTACTGAAATAGCCTAGCCAAAGCACCAGCACACATGCCCAGACAA
>PVIU01031952.1:0-14144 GCA_004026605.1 Ondatra zibethicus
AAAAAAAAAACTGAGAGATCTTGGGAAGAAATTCTAGACACAAAAGAAAAGAGGTAAGCACAGTTTCTTGGTAGACACATTTTTGTCAGATAGACTGTTTGCTGACAGCAAGCAGAGGCATGGCTCCTTTAAGCGAAATCTTCCTGACTCAGTGTTAGTGACAAAAAATTTCATTGCTTCTTTAAGATCCAGCTTCCTGGTTCATGCTGGCAGAATGAACTCTGGCTCTTTCAGGAGACCCTGAAGTTAAATGGGGTCTGTGAGCAGCATGTTACAAATTGCTTAATGGCAACATAGATTGTTGCATCCCTGGAGCTGGGGCAGTAAGCATGGCTCAGAGCTAGCATGAGCATACCTCTGCCATGTTGGATGGGGTGTAGTTAACAGGCAGAATCACGGAGTTGGTCCTAGCCAAGCCCACTTAGCTTTTTTTTTGAAGAGCTGTTCCTAGCCAAAAAAAAGATTACAGTTAAGCAATAAAGACATATTCAGACAAAAAAAGGCCTGTGAATGGGTCACAATGTTGCACAAATGTTCATGGGCTTATGATAGAGAAGAAAGAGTGCAGAAAGTCATAGATTAAAGGAGTAAAGATAATTAAATATTTAATTTATATTAATAAATATATAAATAAAAATAAAATTAAATATTAAAAGGTAAAAGAGTAAAAATAAGCCACATAAAGATGAAATATACACAGAGAGTCTAGATTATGTATATCATTGTGTTTTCTTTGAATTTTTTGACTGCAGAGAGATATTTGATTCTGGGTGCTACTAAGTTAAGCCAACATAAAGGTATCTTCAAAATTTGGGTCTAAGTATATGTTGCTTTAGAAAAGAGGTTCTGCTTTTGTTTCCACAGAAGATGAGAACCTGTGGATTCCTTCCAGGATAATGTGGTTTGATAGAACAAGACCCCCTGAAAGTTGTCCTTAAACCCTAAATTACTTCACCTAACAAAAAGCAAGAAGCAGTTTTGAATTAAGCTGTTTTGGCCAATTGCTTAGCAGAGCAAAGCCAGGCAGGAAATCCTGACAGAGATTTACAGAAAAAGTAGGCGGAGTCAAAGAGACGCCATGTAGCTGCTATAAAGTTGGGGCATCCATCTTCAGCCTAAAGGCTCATAGTATCTGGCAGACTTCCAAGAAGTAGGAGATTTGAAAGGCTGTTTCACCTATGTTGGCAGTTTGTCAGTTACTTTCCTCTGTGTCCTGCAGAATGTCTGGCAGTTTTCTCTGTGAAACAGGAACCCTGAAAGACTGTCCCATCTTTTGGAAAGTTTAGCATTTACTTTTCTGTGGGTCTTGCATGTTCAATTCCTACAGCATACCATTAAGCAGTCCAGGCAACAACAGTTTCTAGCAGTGATTAGCCTTGTCACATTGAAGGCAAATTCCATAATGAGTTTCTTCAATGCCCATCAACCACTCTGAAGCAATTGATGTTGCCAGAAGCAGACATTTCTCACTGTCAAGAAAAGTCTAAGTTCTTAAATGCCATATTCTGTTTTTGAAAGGTTGAAGAATACCTATCCATCTGAAATATATGTCTGTACGTCTAGAAAGCCTAACTAACGTGATTACAGTTTGACTATTATAGATGACTATCTATTAATCAATATTTTTAAATTATGCATTAAATTTTTAAATGAGCTGCACAAACATAATACCTTAAATAAGAGCAAAAATACATACATACATACATACATACATATAGTGCAACAAAATTGAACCCAAATTTGTATCAAGAGACCAAAATCCATACCAGTGTATTCATCTCTAGATCATATCTCCCTTATTTTTTTAAAAAAGAGATTGACTGTGACCATTAAAGATTTATGCCCAACCCCTTTTAATTGAAAATAACACCTCAATATGCTTTGGTTTGTGTTAACTCTCCTATAGGTAAAAGGATGAAGCCCTATTATCATGATATGAGTTAGTAAACCCTGGGATTTCATCTGTCATGGCTTTAATGTCTGTCACTCACTGCTGAATCAAAGAATATATAATGGCAAAATAGTGTCAGTAGTGAAGATATAGAGCATAGAATAGAGCAAATTATTTGAAGTTGGTTTATTGAGCTCAAACAAGTATTTCCTGAAACCCAGTAGAAACATAAAGCTTTGGTGTAGAATCTCATTCTCACTATATATTCTGATCATTCTCTTCCCCTATATACCAATTTTATGTGGTTTAAGAACAACAACAAAATGAATATGTTGGGAAATTTAGGAAAGAGGAAAGATTCAATATTTTACAGCTCTGCTAGATATGTAGGCAATAATTTGCTGTCTGATTTCACCCCATAAGGGTGACCAAAATATTGAAGACTCAGAGCAAAACTACTGTTGTATGTGTTCATATTTAAAAGGTACCCATTGCCATCTGGGCGTTTTCTGGTTTCTATCCTTCACATAGGTAAAAGGTGGAACCAGATCTGGGGTAAAGAGCCAAATGTGGGGAAAAAAAACTTTTCTGCAACTTCAGCTTATAAATGATATGAATAAAAATCCTTTAGGCATAAGGTAAAAATAATCAACCCCCTTAAGACTGTTAGCAAGACAGACTTTCCAGCATCATCATTTATTTTTTTGTTTGTGGGTTTTTCTTTATTTATTTTGTATTTTTTCCTACACTATATTTTGGTCATATTCTTTTCCCTCTTCCAACTCCTCCAAAATTCTTCCCACCTTCCAACTTCATGTTTCATCCCCTTAAAAAGGCAAAAATAAAAACATACAAACTGGATAGCCAAGGCTACACTGTATAAAAAAAAACCAATAAAATAAAAAAACACCAAAACAAAAAGAACACACACACATTTATAAAGCCTGTCTTTTGTTCCTGAGCAGGGATACTGCTCTGAAATGTGGTTGATTTACTCAGTGATACTCCATTGGAGAAAAGTGATTTTTCCCTTTTCCAACAGATATCAATTGCAAAAAATTAGCACCACAATTTATTTCCAACATAATTCTATAAGTCTTAATAAGTGTGGTAAATATGAATACTGATTGAAATTTATAGAAGTAAAGGTCTGTATTCACATGACATGATCCCCTATCTATAAGTTACTAAGGAACCTATATGAAAAGCTATTTGAAATGATAAGGTGTGGTGTGACTTTTCCTAGGTACTCTATTCATATTAACCCTAAATAGAGAAGGCAATGAGTGACTAAAACAATTATTTTACCCAGGATTTAGCTAGGTGGAACAGTAAGTTGTTTGGGTTACTTACATGAGCATGGTCAACTCATAGCCAAAAATCCTCTCTTCCCAGCAAATGTTAACTACTTATATGTCCTTGGTGAGAAGAATCTTGAGCCCCATGAGCCTGTATAGCTTCATTATCACTCCTTACTTTTTACAAAAGGAATGTTAATATATTCATTCTTGTGAGAGACATGTGGGAATTAGCTCAGTTGAGCTGATTCAAGATGGCAGTAATCACATTCACAGGAGAAAGCACACGCAGTACATAAAGTCATAAAATATATTAATAAACAAATATCAGTTGTATCTATGTATTAATGAGCAGTTAGAAATTAAAATTTAAAACACTATTTACATAACAAAACAAAAACATGGATAGATACATTAAACAAAAGATGTATAAGACTGTACACCTGAATGCAGATAAGTTTGTTGAGAGCAATAGCAGAAGCTGTAAATAAATGAAAATATACACATGGTCAAGAAATTAAAAGGTTCAATATTTTAAATAGTTCATTTAGCTTTCTATTATTGTGTAAGAAATTGCCATCAACTAAGTGACTTAAAATGATACAAATTTATAGTTCAACAGTTTCTGCAAATGAGGAGTTAAAGCATGAGATAGTTACATTCTTTGTTTATGATCTCACCAAGCTAGCTGAATTCAAGGTGTTGGTTAGAGCTATAATGTCATCTGAGGTTCAGAGTACTCTTCTAAGCTTACTGGTTATTGGAAGAATTAATTTTCTTACAATTGTGTAACTGAGAATCAGAGAATCACTAACACACCCCTGAGGCACTAGAGTAAATAGTTAAATATAAACTTTTAAAGTTAAGGAACCAATTGCACATTGTCACTAATGTAAGACTATGATACAAACCTTCAGTTAAAAAATGACTAAGTTTGGGACAACTATTGTACAACATTGTCACAATAGCTAGTAATATGTTTTAACTTGAAATATTATAAGATGGCAAAATTTCAGTGTCCTGGTTTCCATATTATTTGTAACAGAAGAGAATGGTATATATGGTTAATTAACTTAATTATGGTACTCATTACAAAGTGTTTACATAGATCATCATACCATATATCTTGTATATACACGTTTTTGGTATAATTTAATAAAGCTGGAAAAAGTAGGACTACAAAATAGAATTTCTATGGGAAACAATTGTCTATGTATAAACTTTCTCATTTTAGGAACTTAGTTTCTGATGGGTGACTTAGGACTACTTTGAAAAAGAAAAGTCAGCAATTATAAAGAATTATCAAGGTGAACAAACTGGTTTTTCTGGAGCCCATTCCCTATGGTAGGATACCTTGTTCATCCTTGATACATGGAGGTGGGCTTGGTCCTGTCTCAAGTTTGTAAGCCAGACCTGTTGACTTACCCCTAAGGAGTGGATGGCATATGGGAACTGAGGGGGGGGTGCAGAAGAAGGGAAGGGAGGGGGAACTGGGATTGGTATGTAAAATGAAAAGTAAATTTTTTAATAAAGAAAGAAAAAATAATGAAGAAAAAGGTAACATAGCCAAAATAGAAAGAGAGAGAGAGAGAGAGAAGGAAGGAGGGAGGGAGGGAGAGAGAGGAAGGAAGGAGGGAAGAAAGAAAGAAAAAGAAAGAAAGAAAGAATTATCAAAACTCAAAGTGTGAAAAATTCTACAGAACAAACAGTTGGTTTCTTCTACAGATACATGGAAAGGAATAAAACTTAAAATTAAAATAAGTTAAATAAATATATTTATTCTTAAATATGAACTATGTTTGGATTCTGATTCAAAGCAATTGTTAATAGTACAAAAAAGGGGAATTTATAAATTGCTGTTTGAAAATGTTAAGGAAAAGCTATTATCTTTAAATGTGATAATATCTTTAGATATAGTTAAGATATGGATGGCTCAATGTTGAAGAGCACTTGATTTTTTTGCAGAGGATGTGGGTTAAGTTCCTTGCACCCACATTGGGTGGCTCATAACTGCCCGAAAATCTGGCTCCAGGACCTCCAACACCCTTTACTGGCCTCTTGATCACACACATGCATATACTTAGGCACAAAAGCACAACACACACACACACACACACACACACACACACATCATTAAAATAGTAAAGGCTAGAAAAATGGTTAAAAGCACTTACTGCTCTTGCAGAGGACCCAGGTTCGGTTCCTATCACTGATATGGTGGCTTGCAAGAGTCTTTAACTCTGGTTCTAGGAGATTTGACACTCTCTTCTGTCCTTTGCTGGCACCAGGCTTGAAAGGAAAGTGGTGCACATACATACATGCAGGCAAAACACTCATACACCTAAAGTAAAAGCAAATAAATCTTTAAAAAAAATTTTTAGAAAAGAAATGGTTATCTTTAGATATGATATTGAGGTTATGTTTTTAAAATGTATCCTTATCCTTTATAGATACATGTTAAAATATTTATTTGTGGGTGGAATGATACAACTTGGTTTTGTCTCAAATGAGGGATAACGAGTGAGAAGGTTCAGTGGAAACAAAACTTATTTTAATTAGGTTTCTGCCTTGAGCAATGAAATATATGACAGAACTGGTTAACGAGACAAGGAAAATAGGATAAAAAGCAAAGAATCCTAATGGCATAATGGATAAGGTATTTATCCTTAACCAAAAAAGAAAGATTTTTTTAAAAAAAATTGTTTTCGTTGTTTGAGAATATAATAAGGAGAGTATTTTCTCAAAGGTGAGAATAATATAAAATTAGATATTAAAGTTTCTCTTATTCAGTAGCTACTCAATGGTTTAGAGCCCTTCCAAAAGTAAATATTCTATAGCTTCTGTTTTATTTCACCCTTTTGCATATACTAATTACATAATAATGGATTTCATTATGACATTTTTCATACATGTAAATAATATATTTGGGAGCTGGTGAGATGGCTCAGCTTGTAAACATCTGCCATTCAAACCTGATAATCTGAGTTCAATCCCTAAACCCATAGTTAGAAGAAAAGAACTGAGTCCTAGAAATTGTCATCTGACCTCCACACGTGAACCATGGCATACACATGCATGCACTTACACATACATCATAGACACACATAATAATAGTGGTGGTAAGTAGTAGTAATAGCAGCAGTAGTAGTAATAAACAAATATAAAGTATTTTTATCATATTCACACTACCCATTAGCCCCTATTATACTCCTTCCACTCTCAGCGATTGCCTTCCACTCAGCTAATCCTCCTACTATGTTCATGTTTTTCTTTTCTCTCTCTCTTTGTGACCCATTTTATTCTACTAGGATTTCTTATAAGATTCAGACTGAATGATTTTTGGTAAAAGCATGGGCTCCTTACCAGTGTAACATGAAGAAAATGTGTCTCTATCCCCTAGCAACCATTAACTGCCTATAGACAACTCTGGAAAAATATGCAGTGTTTTACAAATGTTATCCTTGCACAGGGGCCATTCTAATATTTTCTGTTACATTCCAATTTTCACATTTGTGCTAACAAAATAAGCACTCTATAGCTTCTTAAACATTTTTTTGAACAGGAAACTCATTATTTTGTGATTTAAACTGTTAAAAAAATTACTGGCTATCTACAGTCATACCTTTTATTTATCTTAAATTAGTAACTCTATGAACTTAAAAACTGGATCCTTTTCTGAACAAATGAGTTTCATCTCATTTTTTATATGACAGCTTTTGAATATTTGTAAACAGTGATCCTGCCACACTAAAGCCATATTTTAAATCTAAATTTTCTTTATCTCATTGATTTACCATCCTATCACACCTCTTGCTTCCCATATCAATTCCAATTTACTGATGCTCTACTTAAAGTTGTTGCAGGGAAAGTATATCTGTTATTGCAACTCATCTCTTTTACACATATTAGAGTTAATCTGGAACAGTTATTCTTCTAATGACCCCATATAATTAACCCTTATGGTGTCTAATTAAAAATAAACATATATCAGTGTTCCTAAGTTTCCCCATGGAACTGTTCTAATTCATCTTTGTCCTCTGGCTACAATTTTACATAAAATATCCATAGGGCAGTTAATTTTGGAAACACATAGGATAGAAAATTGCACTTCAGTTTTTAATTTACTTTCAATAAGTTCTCTTTAAACTCTATTTTATTATATCCATTTATTCTTCCACCTCTAACCTTATGTATAAGCAATATTAAACATCAAATCTTTAAAATGGTATGATGTAGATTAACCTTATCCTCAGACCTACTCGTTAGGTCTTGACTCTGAGCCTAGAAGAAAACAGAATCTTTGGTCGTCTCTGTCTCTCTTTGTCTCTCTGTCTGTCTCTGTCTATTTGTCTCTCTGTCTCTGTCTCTCTCCCTGTCTCTCTCTCTCTCTCCCTGAAAAGACACAGTCTTATGAACTAGACAAATACAGGTGAGGTCACACCAGCATATCTTGACATGAATTTGCAGATCTTAAATGCCCATTGATTATCAGGTTCTGAATCTTTTTAGTTAGTTTCCTAGTTGTTAGTTAATTATAGACAGTAACACTCTGAATTTAAACATTTTTTCCTTTGATACTGGAAAGTAAGTCTCAAACTATTTCCATCTGTCCCTTGAATTTTATAATCAGTTATGCTAACATCGCATTAAAGATGGATTCACTTAAAGACAGAATGACATCAGAACTACATTCTGCCTTGATAATATGTAGTAGGAAATAGATTGTATAGTTTCTCACATATAAAAGTTTAACAAAACATTTTCAACAATAAATTTTAGTATGATGTAGTTTTCTTTGAATCTATTAACTTAGTGAATTGCTTTAATACATTTTCTTCATATTTAAGCACCCTTACATCACTAGCATAATTATATTCAATTAATATTAGAGTAGAAGTTGTGCATTTATATTTGTAAATGAATTGAGTATGACATTTTCCTATCCCATATTATCTTTCCCTACTATCGGTGTTGTGACTTTGCTGCCTTCAAAGAATAAGTTAGGGAACATTTTTTCCTGTTGTTGGGAAGAGTTTTATTAAAAATTAGGATGGTTTTCTTAAAATGTAGTCACACTTGCCTGTAAAACCATCTGAACCAGGAATATTTTGTATAGGGATTTTTAAAAATATTTCTCTGAGTCATTCCTCATGATCAGGCACTATTTAAAAATTTTAATTTGAGCAAGTCAATACTGATAAAGTTGAAGTATCTTAGTTGTAATAAAGATATCTTTCATATCCTTCTGAATAATTTTGTCACTTTGATCTAATTTTTAAGTGAGTTAACAAACAATCAAAGTACAGAATTGTAGAGCCCAGTCCCAACAGATACAGTTACAAAAGAGCTCCCGTACCTAAGGCTCAGAGAACATTGCAGACGATGAGACATAAAGATTGTAATAGTCAGAGGTTTGGGGAGTTTGCTGTGAGATTGTGTCTCCTAAGAATGTCAGATGCTGCCTAAACATGAACTTAACAAAGGCAACATTTTGAAAAAGAGCAAGGAGGGTATGTATGGGGGAATTTGGAGGAAGTAAAGAGAAGGGGAGAAATGATGTAATTATAATTTCAAAAATTAAAGGAAGTAATTTTTAAAAGAAATATGTTAAAGTCTTTATGCAATAAATTTCTCAGCTTCTTCCTGTATATCTTATCAATTTTACTTCACACTTTAAGTTATTTAAGTTGATTAAAATATACTTAAATTTTCTATGGCTTTATAGTTAGGTGAATATTAACCATTAGGTAATTATCTTTTCAACATTAAAAATTATGTTAGACAGCATTTAATCTTCAATATTTGATAAATCTACATTTTTCTTAAAATTCTGTTGAAAATTAATTTTTTGTTGGGCCTGGTTCCTAATACTTTAAGTAATTACTTTTGACTTTTAGTTACTACTTTTAATAATTTATATGTAACCTTCAAAATAGCACATTTTATCTTTTATTTCTACAATGAAGTTAATTCTGATGAATCTTAATCACATATTAATGTAGTGACATTTCATTTTTATTTTGATAAATAAAGCTTGCCTAAAGATCAGAACTCAAAACAGCCACACTAGTCAGCCATGCAGCCCAGGCAGTGGTGGCACACACCTTTAATCCCAGCAGCCACACTAATCAGCCATAGGAGCCAGGCAGTGGTGGTGCACACTTTTAATCACAGAAGCCACACTAGTCAGCCATAGAGGCCAGGCAGTGGTGGCACTCACCTTTAATCCCAGCAGCCTTACTAGTTAGCCATAGAGACTGGGCGGTGGTGGTGCATGCCTTTAATCCCAGCACTACAGAGGAATATAAGGCAGGATGAGGCAGGGACTCGCTCTGTTTTCAGTCTGAGAATTTCATGGAGCTAAGAGCTCTCTAGTGGCTTGGATGCTTTGCTTTTCTGATCTTCAGGTTGAACTCCAATATCTGTCTCTGGGTTTTTATTATTCATACTGCATATTAATCCTTTAATAAAGGTAGGCCCATTTGAAGAACTAATTTGAAACACTTTATTATCATTAAGCCTGAATGTAGGCACTACACTTTTCTACACTTAAATGGCGAATTTGAAATAAAATGACTGATATTACAAGGTAAACATTTAAAAACCCGATCCATCAAGATTTCATCATTTAATTTGATAACTTATTTTTAAAAAATTAAAACAGTAGAACAGACTATGAACTGCAAAATAAATATTTTTGCTTGATAAGTGAAATATAAGTTTACACAAATTATTTTGAATTTTATGCTTAAAATTGAATTTTAGACTTAAAAGTACTTTGAAACTAAAGAGAGAAATAATATGGTTGATTAAGAGTTACACAACACTTCCTTATACTTTCACAAATCTGAAACAAAATATCTGATATGTATAGCAGGGAGAAGTGGGTAGCCTGGAAAGGCAAGGGAATGCAACAGTACGCATTAGAAAAAGACTGAGTGGAACCCAGAAATATAAAAATTTTAGATTCATAAGAAAAATAAAGAGCAATAACATAGAGTACTAAGCACAATTATAGGGAAGGGAGAAAAATATACCTTTACAATGAAAATGCAACTAAAAGAGAAAAGAACACCTCAGGAAGCTACCAAAGTTCACAAGCCGACCCCTTGTAAAAACAAAGTTTAACGTGAAATATCTATATCCTGCACAGTAAGTAGGTGCAGATAAAGGGTCTGCTATATTTATTTACTTAGCAGCACCATGTACAGGGAACCATTTTATATCTTATCGTCAAACCAGAAGATCTTGCATTTTTATTTCTCCAAACTCCAAAGGCCTTCCTCCACAGACAAGGCAAATAATGACCTCAAGAATTGGTGTGGACTTAGGAAACTGGTTCTAAATTGAACTCAGATTCAACGACACAGGTATACTTGGATAACAAGTAGGAGAGGCAAGCTACATCACAGAAGAAAGTCAAGAGCAAAAATGGCAATGGAGCTATAACATTTTGGTAAGATGAAAGAGACCATCTTCAAATACTTCAGAGATCTACAGAGTATTACATTTAAGATGTTTCAATAACATAGGTTCTATTTTTATGACAATTAGACATGTCTGCTTCTGGCAGCACCAATCTATTTCAGAGAATATAATGGGCATTGAAAAAACTCCACAAGGAATTTACTTTTTTGTGGCAAAAGTAAGACACTGGGCAAAAAAATGCCCTTACCTTGACTGCTGACACTATACTACCCTAATTGAATGAGCAGGACACAAAAGAGAGTGATTGCTAAATCTTGTAAAGATAAGGCAGGGAAGTCCTTCAAAAATCCTGCTTCATAGAAAAGTCTGTTGAATATTCAAGGCCTTAAGGCTGAAGATGGATGCACCAAAGTTGCAGAGGAACTTTGGGTGACTGTCCAGGCAGCCAGCTGTCATTTCTCACATTTTTGGAAGTTGCTTGCTTATTTAGAATAATATTTCCTTCTCGGGTCTTGGACAGAGTTGAAGGCTAGATAGTTGTAGTTATAGTTTTTCTTGTTTACCAGACTCAGAAAAGAAACTCACTAAAAAGGTGTAAAGTGTAAAAGGTTGAGAGACATTAAAAGATAATTTGATAATGCAAATTAGAATAGAAAATTAATTAGGTAAAATATTTTGGACTCATCAATATGGAACAGATATGGAGTATTTTCTCTGAACTTGTCAAATACAAATGGACTAGTGGTGTGGGATAATTGTCTGTATTCTTTCAATCATGTTTTAAATAAATGCTGAAGTATAGGCGGGTCAACCAGACAGGAAGTAGAGGTGGGGCAATGAGAACAGGAGAATACTGGGAAGAAGGAAGCCCATTCCTCCCACTCCTGCCCAGACCACCGAAGAAGCAGGATGTAACCTGCCCTGCTGAGAAAGGTACTGAGCCATGTGGCTAACATAGATAAGAATAATGGGTTAATATAAGATATAAGGGCTAATAAGAAGCTTGAGTTAATGGGCCAATCAGTTTATAACCTAATGCAGAATCTCTGTATGATTTTCTCTGGAACTAAACAGCTGGGGAACTGGGCAGGACAGAAACCCCAATGAGCAGGCCCTCATGTTACAGACTAGATGTTGTTGATGTATTTATTGCCTGTATATATTGTATATAGTTATTGTAATTATTGTATATAGTTTTTCTTATATTAGTTATAGCCTTCATTTTAATTTTAGACAAAAAGGGAAAACATAATGGTATATTATTTGTGTTTTAATAAATAAAATTTGCCTGAAGATCAGAGTGCAAACCAGCCACATTAGTCAGCCATATAGGCCAGGCAGTGGTGGTGCACACCTTTAATCCCAGAAGCCACACTAGTCAGCTATACAGGCCAGGCAGTGGTGGTGCACACCTTTAATCCCAGAAGCCACACTAGTCAGCTATACAGGCCAGGCTGTGGTGGTGCATACCTTTAGTCCCAGAAGCCACACTAGTTACCCATACAGGCCGGGCGGTGGTGGTGAAGACCTTTAATCCCAGCACTAGAGAGGAATATAATATGGAAGGAGACAGGTCTCAGTCTCAGTCTGAGGATTCATGGAGTAAGGATCGTTCATTTCAGGTTGAGGTAGTGGTTGGCCACTTTGCTTTTCTGATCTTCAGCTCGAATTTCAGTATCTGTCTCTGGGTTTTTATTATTTGTGCTACACTGAGGTTATAGACATGAGATATATCTTGCTTCTCATTTGTCTTGAATTGATGGTTATTGTTATCTTCATTTTCTTCTAAGAGTTGGAGTTGGTAATCTCAAAACGAAGTTGCCCACTATGAATATCTCCATATGGTAAAAGTAACTGCAAGAGATTTCTGCATCAACAATGAACAAACTGTAATAACAAAAACACAATTTGAGATGGGGATAAGAAAATCAGCAACATGAGTGAGAAATTAAATTAGAAAACTGACTGGAAGTGCTGGTGCATGCTTTTAATTCTGGCACTTGGGAGGCAGAGGCAGACAGATCTCTGAGTTCAAGCCCAGCCCATTCTACAGAATAAGTTCTAGGACACCCAGAGAGAAACCTTGTCTCGAAAATTGTTTTGGGGCTGGAGAGATGGCTCAGTGGTTAATAGCACTGGCTGAGTTTAATATCCAGCAACTATATGACCATCTGTAATGGGGTATGTTTCTGCATAAAGTTGTATGTGCAGATAGAATACATATATATATTAAACCTTTAAAATAAAAATAAATTAGAAAATTGAGTTTCTGAAAGTGAAAAATAAAAACAGATTTGTTGGAAATGAAAAACTTAATAAGTCAAATTTTAAAAAATAGTGAAAGCATTATCAGTAGACTAGATCAAGCAGAGACTTTTTGCTGACCAACCCCCATTCTGAAGCTGTCTGGGAGTATCTAGCCACTAGTCATCTCATTGCACAAAAGACTGTCATATCACTTTGGAGATACCTGTGGTGATTTGAATTAAAATGGCCCTCATAGGCTCATATATTTGCATGTTTAGTCCCCAGTTGAATTGTTTGGAAAGTATTAGGATTTGCAGACTTATTGGAGTAGGTGTGTCAATGGGAGTGGACTTTGAGGTTTCAATAGCCCATAACAGGCTCAGTGTCTCTCTTTCTGCATGACTGCTGCCTGTGTATCAGGATGAAACTCTCAGTTATTGGTCCAGCACCTTTCTACGTGCCTACATGCTCCCCACTATAATGGTAATAGACTAAACTTCTGAAACCGTAAACAAGCCCTCAATGTCTAGTTTCTTCAGTTCTTTGTATATTTTGGAGATCAGACCTTTGTCCGATGTGGGGTTAGTGAAGATCTTCTCCCATTCAGTAGAATGCCTTTTTGTCTTAATGACAGTGTCCTTTGCTTTACAGAAGCTTCTCAGTTTCAGGAGGTCCCATTTATTCATTATTGCTTTTATTGTCTGTGCCACTGGGGTTTTACATAGGAAGTGGTCTCCTGTGCCCATGTATTGCAGGCTACTTCCCACTTTCTCTTCTATCAGGTTAAGTGTGGTCGGATTAATATTGAGGTCTTTAATCCATTTGGATTTGAGTTTTGTGCATGGAGATAAGTAAGGATCTATTTTCATTCTCCTACAGGTTGACATCCAGTTATGCCAACACCATTTGTTATAGATGCTTTCATTCTTCCATTGTATACTTTTAGCTTCTTTGTCAAATATGAGGTGTTCATAGGTTTGTGGATTAATGTCCGGGTCTTCGATTCGATTCCATTGGTCAACATCTCTGTTTTTATGCCAATACCAAGCTGTTTTCATTACTGTAGCTCTGTAATAGAGTGTGAAGTCAGGGATGGTAATGCCTCCTGCAGTTCCTTTATTGTATAGGATTGTTTTGGCTATCCTGGGCTTTTTGTTTTTCCATATAAACTTAGTTATTGTTCTCTCAAGTTCTGTGAAGAACTTTGTTGGGATTTTGATGGGGATTGCATTGAATCTGTAGATTGCCTTTGGTAGAATTGCCATTTTTACTATATTGAT
>PVIU01031953.1:0-14144 GCA_004026605.1 Ondatra zibethicus
TCAGAATAGAAGAATCAGAGTTTGGTGTCCTCTTCTCCAAGAAAATTGTCTGTTAGCTTTGGGAGTTGAATTGGTCAGCCTTTGGTATGAGTTGGTAAATACTGTGTCACTCAACTTTGTAATAGCTACCAGTGTTCAGTCTGTAGTTATAATAAGGGCCAGACACATAGCTCAGTCTCCCTACATTCTAGTATAGCTGGACATCATGTAAACACAACCTCCTTGGCTGCCAGAGTGGTACAAACATGGGATCCAGAAGGTCTTAGCAATATAGGAGAAAAAGTCTTCCAAACTACCAGAAGACAATGGTACTGAGTTTCTAATATCATCCTGTCCTTTGTCTATGTCTCTTCCCAAACTGGTACCCCTGAACTTGGTCATCTTTCTCTTATTCACAGTGAGTACTTCTATGTCCTTCCTCCCCACTTTCAACTAAGAAAGAGTTATATAGGAGTTGCCTCCTCTATGCATCCTCACAGGACCCAGGTATAATCCAAGCTCTAACCCAGCTGCCCCTCCATGTCCTGGGCCTGTTCTGCCAAGGGAAACCATAGGTGATGATTGTTGTAGAATATTATTTTTAGATGTGTTACATATGTCTATGCTGTGGAACAATGTTTTCATGATGCAAAGATGTGTGCATTCTTTTACGCTGCAATTGTTTAACTCTGTGAAGTTGTGAATCTTTGCCTGTCTAAAACACCTGATTGATCTAAAAAAAGAGTTGAATTGTCAATAGCAAGACAGGAGACAAGACAGGCAATGCTGCCAGGCATAGAGAATAAATAGAAGTAGAAAAAAAAAGAGCAGGGAAGAGAGATCAAGCAGTGAGAAAAGAAGGGTCCAGTTACACAGCCAGTCACAGAGTAAGAGTGAAAGTAAGATTACTTAAGTAAGAAAATGGAAAGGCCCAGAAGCAAAAGGTAGTTGGGATAATTTAAGAAAAGTTGGCTAGAAACAGGTCAAACTAAGGCTGAGATATGTAAAAAAAAGAATAAAATTGATATGTAATTTATTTGGGAACTGGGTGGTGCCCCCCAAAATGTCAGAAGAGTAAAATGGATAAAAAAAAAACTAACAACAGATGGTGACATCTCCTACAGCTCCATTTATAGGCCATGTCTCCTTCTCCACCAGGGATCTTTATGACTGGAAAAATCAAAATCCTTTTTTCTCTGATAAACCTCAAAGTTTAATTTTTTTCTAGAGACAATAATTTACACTCACCAGACTACCTGGGATGAGTGTCAACAGTTCCTCAAAACTCTTTACTTCAGAAGATTGGAGGGACCCAAGGAAGACCATAGGATCTAGGGACCCCTGATTCTGGAAACCCTAGTTCCTTCTGCTATACTTCAATAGAAGCCCAATACTGAACAAGGTAAGGGGTGGTCTATTCCTGTTTCTGACCTCTAAGGAATGATCTGTGAAATGCTGCACACACAAATGCTTTCATGGCCACAAATTTACATAAGATTACTGAAGTTTTGCAAGGATCAGCTGAAATTCCTGCCATATTTCAGGAGAGATTGTGAAAAAAAATCTACCTGACCTATATACCCATCAATCCAGAAGCCTCTGAGAATTGCATGATGATTAACATAGCCTTTATTATTTTATTCAGTTGGTCCTGAATATTGGGGAAATAAATTCCATAGACAAGAAAGATTTGAAGAAAAAAAATGTTTTCAGGGTTAGTGAAAGTACCTCACAGAGTATTTAATAATGGAGACAAATTGAAAGTTATATGGAAAGTTTGGAAAGGCAATTTGCTAGCACTGAGAGAAACAGGGACAAATGGTAAACTAAAGAGTAACAGATGAAGCCTATGGAGGTGACCAGGAATACCAAAGCCATTCAGACCCCTTCTAGACCTAAATCAATGTGCATATACCAAAAAGGAGGGCATTGGAAAAACGAATGCCTGAGCTGAAAGACTAAAATGCCCAAGGCAATAGTGCTCTAATCAGAAACTGAAATTACTTGACTAGGGCCAGGTCTGGATTCTATTAAGTCCGCATAAGCCCTGGGTTACCTTGAAAGTTGTGGCAAACCAGTAAACTTCCTGGAAGACATAAGGGCAATTTTTTGAAATTTTTGTTCTAAAGAAAACCTGGTAAATGATAAAATAAAAGTCCAAATGGCAAATACGGTATCTGTATGTACTCCTAGACAACTGATTGGATTGTGAACCTATTTCTTATAGACCATCACCTTTAAGGAAGACATGACGGAATTAGAATACAAATTGCCCACTAAAATTTTAGTTACTTGTCTAATTACAGAAGAATATCAGTTAATGTCTGAGTAATCCCTGGCCAAGAAAGGATCTGCCTGATATCTGACTAAATTAGTAGAAATTATTGTGGGAGTATAGACAGAAATAAATACACTTGGATCGATAAAAAAAAATCACGTAGTAGTTCCCTGATAACTCCAATCAGAGTGTAACAGTATCCCATGGCAATGAAAGCAAGGAAAGGAAACTTCAATTCACATCTAGAGATTCAGGGAGTCTATCATTTTACTTCCTTGCCAGTTACCTTGGATTTCCTTGCTCCTTCCTATCCAAAATCCTGGCAGTAATGATTACAGGCCTATCTAAGAGTCAAGGGAGTAAATAAATGGTTAGAAATAATTTATTTCAAAGTTCCAAACCTGACGCTTTACTTACCAGATTGGAAGTAGCATATGTTGGAGATGTTACTTTAAATAAGATGTTACATGAAATAGTTCGCCAATTTGATATCATCTTGGTCATAGGATCTGACAATGGTGTGGCTTTCATAATCCGAATCTCTCAATTCCTTTCTTAAGGACTAATTTGGAAATTTCACTCTGCTTATAGACCTCACAACTTAGAAAAGGTAGAAAGGATAAACAAAACCCTTCAGTAAATACTAACCAAATTAACAGTAGAGACCTATGAAGGTCGAATGAGCTTATTCCCTTTAACCTGTTATAGGTATGATGTATTCCTTGTTTCTGGGGATTTTCTCCTTTAGTTTCTTTTTTGTAGACCTCTTACTCTCCTACTTTGAATACAAGATGTACATTCATCATGTCTAACTAGTCCCTTCTCCAGTCCCTCCAGGATATGCAAGATATTCTACAGCAAGTTCACAAAACTGTGGGAAAAACCAAGCCCAGATACTCAGACCTGACTCCCTACTGTTACAAGGCCAGAGGCATTGTCTAGATTAGAAGGTATCATCCACAGACACGTGAGCCTTACAGGAAGGGCCCATACCCCATGGTCTTCATCACACTCACCACTGTTAAGGTTTCTAGGATCACTCTCTTGATTCATCACACCCACTTCAAACAAGCAACAGACACTCCTGACAGGTAGACCATCACTTGTTGGAAGATTCCTTTAAAGGTTATTTATCCAGCTCCCAGATTATATATATATTTCTTGCACCCAGAAATGCTTACACATCTCCATGGGACAAATAAATTGCCCTACATTGAAGCCATTTTCTACAAGACAGACCACATTCATTTACATGAAAGATAGTAGCAAATGCTGCACTTAAAATGTTCATTTGCCTCATAATACCCATTGTTGTTTAAGCAGACTTCTTATTTTCTTGAAAATCCAGGAAATAAAAGACCTTATAAGACACATATGTTGATGACAGACCTAACAAGAACTCTGACTGGATATTCTGATGATAATATAGCCCTCCTCCTTAAAACTAAGATTGAGGCCATCACCCTCTGTGTAATAGGACTCCCCAGTCTGTCTAGATACACTGATAAGCAGCATAGCCAGAAAGACCATAAAATAGCTAATGGTTTCAATTATACTTTCACGCCTATTTCATTATTAAAGAACAAAAATATTGACATATTCCTAGAAAACAGGACCACTATTGATTATCTACTGTGGCCACACTATTCAGGATGCCAAGAATTTAAGGAAGTATGTTGTTTTAATCTCTCTGAGTGTGGCAATTCATTTAAAAAGAAAAAAGACCAGAGTTACAGAAACTTATATAAAAGAATTACTGAAGATGGAAACTGAAATCTGATTGAATGCCTTACTTCATGATTACCAAGTTTTACCTGTGTAAAGGAGGTTTTTTATTTTTCTGTCTTGCTGCCTTATGCATCCTAATGTTCATTTGTGCATGTCATTCCACAACCCACAAGATCATTCCAAACTTAGTCTTGAAGACCTGTACAACCTTGAGGCCAAACCCATAATAACACACACACACAGACACACACACATGCACACAAACATACACAATCATACACACACAGAGACACACACAGAGAGAGAGAGAGACTTGAGTGTCCTTGAAGAACATCCACTTGTATATCTGTCATCAGATTCTTAGGCACGTCACACAAAGACCCATGACAAATGACAGCATTGTTACTTTTTGTTCACAGTGAGTTAAACAAGGAATTCTAGGATAATTCTATTGGAATCTATTTGACTATAAGCATGTAAGGAAGTTAAGTGAAGAGTCCCATGCTCAGCCACAAAAATTTTGAATTTTTTGTCATTTTCTGAAGAAGAAATAGACATATGGTTTGTGTCTGTAACATCCCAGTCCCAGAGAAATGGTGACTAGACCCGTAGGCCAGTAGGTGGAACCTTAATTGGATGGGGGACTTTAGGGCACACACAGGGGCAAGTACATTGTAAAGAGCAAATGAAAATGATCCCAGTTACTGTATGCATCTACAAAAGTGTTCCAGGGGACTCCTTAGATCACACAGGAAAGGTTTTTTTTCCATGATATTTATTGAGCTCTACATTTTTCTCTGCTCCCCACTCTGCCTCTCCCTCCCTCCTTCAACCCTACCCCAAAGTTCCCATGCTCCCAATTTACTCAGGAGATCTTGTCTTTTTATACTTTCTACTTCCCATGTAGAGTAGATCTATGTATCTCTTAGTATCCTCATTGTTGTCTAAGTTCTCTGAGATTGTGGTTTGTAGGCTGGCTTTCTTTGCTTTATGTTTAAAAACCACCTATGAGTGAGTACATGTGATAATTGTCTTTCTGTGTCTGGGTTACCTCACTCAAAATAATGCTTTCTAATTCCACCCATTTTTCTGCAAAATTCAAGCTGTCATTTTTTTCTGCTGTGTAGTACTCCATTGTGTAAATGTACCACATTTTTTTTATCCATTCTTCGGTCAAGGGGCATTTAGGTTGTTTCCAGGTTCTGGCTATGACAAACAAAGCTTCTATGAACATAGTTGAGCACATGTCCTTGTGGCACGATTGAGCATCCTTTGGATATATACCCAAAAGTGCTATTACTGGGTCTTGAGGAAGGTTGTTTCCTAATTTTCTGAGAAATTGCCACACTGACATCCACAGGGGTTGTACCAGCTTGCATTCCCACCAGCAATGCAGAAGTGTTCCCTTTTCTCCACAACCTCTCCAGCATACGTTGTCATCAGTGTTTTTGATCTTGGCCATTCTTACAGGTGTAAGATGGAATCTCAGAGTTGTTTTGATTTGCATTTCTCTGATGACTAAGGATGTTGAACATTTCCTTAAGTGTCTTTCAGCATTTGACTGCAGGAAAGGTTTAAAATAAGAAAAATGAAACCAAAGTAAAACATGGCAAAAAAAAAATTTAAATGGAGCGAATAAACAAACTGAACACATAAGCAGAAATCCATGCCACAACTGAAAGCACCGAGTGCATGTATCAAAGACAAACAGAACACAAAATCCAACAACAAAGAAGAAATCTTCCAATGTCAAGGTCCAAGAGATTAGGAAAGTCCAGGTTATCAGGACAAATGTGGAAGTCCAGCTGCTCTCTATCCAACAAGAGTTTCTCTGTGGCATCAAGACAAATCCCAGACCACTACAGGGCCTTTGAGAAAAAGATTTTGGTAACGTCTCACAGAGGCTTTTGTGATGTCACAGTAAGAAATAGAGCAGTAACAGCAAATAGCTTAAAAGATGAATCTCTACCCAGCTTCAGGAACTGGATAACTTTTGTCATGTCTGTAAGCAAATTTCCAACAAGATACGACTTAAAGGGCAAAGGGTAACCTTCCTCTCAGGCTCTCTGAGGACAGGGAGGGGTGACAGATGAGGAGCTGGGGAGATTTGGGAAGATAGTTCTGCAGAATTGGGTACATGACTTTGACGAGCATCCAATCACCCAGTTCCTCCTGCTTCCCTGGGTTATTATGACCTCCCCAAATGGAACCTCCTGCTAGAGCCCAAGGATGTGATACATGGGAACATGTGAGACCATTCATATTAAAACTGAAGAGGACATTTTGACTTAAGAACTCAATAACAAGGTAACACAGCAGGAAGGTAACAAGTGGCATAGTAACAAGGTGGACAGACTCTGAAACAATGTGCTGACCTTTGCTAGGGACACAATATGGACTAGTTAGAGAATACTCTGTGGTTTGTGCCAATGTCCTGTACACTAAGATGCTAAAGTTCTCTAAAAATTCTGACAACTAAGTACATCATCTCTACATTTCATACACTCAATTCCTTTACCAAAAACTCATATAGTTGGCCATGTAAATTATGGTAGCCCTACCCAACACTGCGATGATGTGGTAAAATGGACTGTACCTCATTGGTGGAGGAGGTCTTTCTGTTTGTGTATTGCTTTAATTGGATGAATAAAGGCCTTTTGATAGGCAGCCCTTAGGTGGGCAGAGTAGACAAAACAGAATGCTGGGAGAGAGAAGGCAGTGTGGCAGATGCCATGGATCTCCGTCCTGAGATGGATGTAGAGTCAGACATCCTGAATCTTTCCCGGTAAGCCACGACCTCATGGTAAACACAGATTATTAAAAATAGGTTAAGCAAATATGTAAGAGTTAGCCAATAAGAGGTTAAAACTAATGGGCCAGACAGTAATTAAATGACTACAGTTTCTGTGTAATTATTTCAGGAGTTAAGCTGGCAGGAAACTAGGAACACAGACCGCCCCTCTTACAACACCTCATAATACAAATGACATGTTTTTGGTCCTTTTGGCAGAATATTGGGTGCGACAGAGTAAGTATGGAAGATAGTTACCAGGATGGATGAGAATTTAAGTGCTTCAAAGGCTGTAGGAGAAAATAGCACAGGTAGATGTGATAAAGATTCAAATAGTGATGGAATAGCTTGCTTCTTAAACTTGTTCATACTAGTGAAACATTTAAAAATTAATTTTAAAATGTCAAGGAATCATGCTTAAGGATAGAAATATGGGGTTAGGAAAAAGAAATCACAAATTAAACCAAGAACCAATTCAGAGACAGGAACCAAAACCAACAAGCCAGAAAGCAAAGTCACTATTTAGATGTCAAAGCAGAAGAATAGTGTCTGATTTTCGTAGATTGGTAATATCAAAGTTTATGTGAACCAATGTCTGAGTCCAACACCTCCACAGCCAACAAAGCTCCAGCCTAGCAGGATGTCCTAGAGGGAAATGAATGACTCACATGTATTCACAACCAAATCTGAAAACAAAACCAAGAGATTCTTTACTTTCTGTCTCCATGAACTACATGGTCCATGACAGTGACCAATTCTCTAAGAAACACCATATGTTCCAAAGGTTGTGCTATGGTTCAGGCTCTCAGAGGACAAGGAAACTATGTCTGGGGATTGGGAAGATGGGTCTGAAACAGATGTTTACATGACCTGGTTATGTCCTGTTGCCTCTAATAACCCAGTTCCCCATGATAGGTTCCACCACCATGAGGTTATATAGCCTCCTGAATAGTAGCCTCTGTTAGAGACCTAAATTCAGAAGCTTGAGATGATATGAAACCTCACCCACACAAACCTTGAGGAGGACATTTTGACTTTAAAAATAGCAGCAGAAACAAGAGTGGACTCAGTCAGCTTTAGGTTAGCCTGGGTTAGACACATGGACTAGATAGTGAACACACGCTTCTTCATGGTCCTCAGATCCTCAAATTCTTTAATGACTCCAACTACTAAAGAATTCTTCAGGTCTAAAATAATTATACTCAAGTCCTTTCCTTTAAACCCATATTTATGGACATCAAAAGACATAAAAATGGACATCTGTCTGTGATACTGTGAGGCCATGAAGAAATTGTTGTCCCTCAACACTCCAGAGCATGTCTTGTTTAATAAATGTCATGGTGAGCAGAAGAAGACACTTTCAATGATAAGGGAAGTTATAACCACAGGGAAAGGCTGAGGGAAATAACAAAGCAGGTGTGTGTGCTCCAAGCATATGGCCAAATCAAATTCTTTATCTTTCACAACTATCTTAGCAAAAGCTGAGGTAAAGAAGTAAACCACTGTACAAAATGTCAAAGATAAACAGCTAGAGAATAATAGAAAATTGTTGATAATAAACTAAACCAAAGCACAGGCACTAACTACATCTAAACCAAAGTCAGTCAAAATTCAGGCAAAAACCTGAGCCCACTAGGAAGCACACTCACAATGTTCAGGTCAGTGGTGATCACAAATGTTCAGTTTCAATGATAGACAATCAAAATCTCTCAGGACCAAACTCTTGAGTCAAGGCCTATGCAGTCAACCAGCAGCTTACCTGCCACCTAAGGACAAGATCCAGGCCTTATATGGGTGGACCTCTCTCATTACTCACAATGGCTCATTGTGAGGTCACAGAGCAATGGACCAATCACAGCTAACCAGAAGCCATCAATGTTTGGCAGTTCTTTGCTCATGGCTCCTCCCACATCAATGCCAAGACTTAAGAGAGGAGGAGGCAATTTGGCTCAGGTATTCAGAAGATCAGCACAGCATGGTGGTAGGGTCAGCTGGTGGCAATGGTAGCAGAGCCTACACAAGTCTTTCATTGCACAGATAATCTTCTCATGCTTAAGCCTATTTAAATGTCTTTGTCATCTAGGCCACTCCTGAATTCTTTTCAGTGTTACAACCACAAATATTATTTTCTCCTGAGTCAAGATTCCTAAAAGCTCACAGTGCTACTTAGACTGCTGAGGGTGACAGTGTGAAGCTAGGTTTCTGTCACCACAATGGCTAACATCTCTGGGGGTTTATGCCAAATAAGCAGGGACAAAAAGCCAACTTTATTGCCCAGTGTCCTAGGCTTATCTTCTGGACTATTCTTAAGAAATATATAATAAGGAAATCATGTGACTGCTTGGTACTTATCTTTTTATAACCTGGGAACATTATTCTCTACCCCATATCACACTCAGGGAATCATGGACTATAACCATACTGTCTGATTCCATAAGATAAACAGGGTTGGTCCTGGGTAATACTTGGATGGGAGGCCTGGCATGTTGGTACACACATGTAATCCCACCATATGGGGGTGACGGCAAGAGAATCAGGAGTTAAATGTCATCCCCTGACATACAATAAAGCCAAACTGAGCTACAGGAGACCTTGCAAGAAAAAAGAAGATGAAAACATTTTTATACATTTTCACAAGTTTGGGTTTAGCACGGCTTTCTTATCCCCAGCAGTTAAAGCATGAACTGGATGAGAGAGCACAGAACATGGAAGAAACAGACTGACAGAGGAGGTTAAGAAATTTATATCCAAATATTCAGAAGGTGGCAGATAGACTCCCTGATGCGACCTTGAGACCAGGAAAAAGATTAATGTCCCCTGCTTCCCCCCAAAATGAAAGAGTGCAGGGTATTATGTAGCTCAGGCTGGCCTCAAATTCCCTTTTTAGCCAAAAGTGACCTGGATCCTTCATCTCCCAGTTTCTAGAAGTGTAGGCATGAGCCCATACCTGAATGTTTTTTTTTATTTTTAATATTTTTTAAAGCGAAAACAATCTTTTGACATTATACTACCAATCCAAGTTCCACTACCTCCACTCCTCTCATTCTTCCCAGATACCCTACCACCCCAACCCCACCCATTCCTTGGAGAGGGTAAGTCACATTGCTTTGGGCAAGGTCCAAAGCCCTCCCTACTATCAAGGTTGAACAAGGTATCCATCCAAAGAGAATAGGTTCCCAAATAGCCAGTATATGCAGTGGGAATAAATCCTGGTGCCACTACCAGTGACTCTTCAGTCTGCCCCAGCCTTGAAACTGTCAACCACAATCAGAGGGACTGGTTCAGTCCTATGCTTGTTTCTTCCCAGTCCACCTTAAGTTTGTAAGCTCTCATTACTTTAGGTAGACTGTTTCAGTGGGTGTACCCATAATGGTCTTAACTTCTTTGCTCATATTCTCATTCCTCCCACTCTTCAACTGGACTTTAAGAGCTCAGTCCAGTACTCTGATATGGGTCTCAGTCTCTGACAGAAATCACTTTCTGGATGAAAGTTCTAGGGTGATATTTATGATATTCATCAGTCTGACTACAAGGCAAGTCAAGATCAGGGCCCCTACCCTCTATTGTTTAGAGGTTATTCTTGTGGATTCATGGGAAATTTCTCTAGAGCTAGGTTTCTGCTAACCATATAATGGCTCCCTCAATAAAGATATCTTTCCCTGCTCTCATTTCTGTCCTTCTTCTTTCTCAACTAACCCATTTCCTCAAGATCTCCTCACTCCTCCTCTTCTTCCCTCCTCTTCCCTTCTCTCCCCACCACCATGCTCCCAAATTTGTCAGTTGATCTTGTATGTTTTTACTTTCCAGTTTCAACTTATTTCTTAGCTTCTCTAGGATGATGAACTATAGGCTCAATATCCTTTGTTTATAGCTATTATCCACTTATGAGTGAATACATACCATATTCATCTTTTTGTGTCTGGGTTACCTCACTCAGAATAGTGTTTTCTAAATCCATCCATTTGCATGCAAAATTCAAGATGTCATTGGTTTTTACAGCTGAGTAGTACACTAATGTATAAATGTGCCACATTTTCTTTATCCATTCTTTGGTTGAGGGGCATCTAGGTTGATTCCATGTTCTGGCTATTAAAAATAATGCTGCTATGAACATAGTTGAACAAATATTATTGAGCATCCTTTGGGTATATACCCAAGAGTGTTATTATTAATGTATGAGATAAGTGATAATAATTAGTAAAGATGTCTAGAAAAACTGAATGAAGAATATTCTCTCAAGGAGTCATTATATCACTGGTGATGAAGTCATATCTATGCTTTCTTTCTTAGTGGCAGGCCCTCAAGGGATTTTAATGAGAGTGTCATAGTTACTTTAATGAGAACCTTTGGATATTCACACTTTGGGGAGGTAGAAAGAGTAAGTACCAGTCTGAGAATATTTCATTCAATAGATCTACCTACTTTAGGAAGAAAAATCTATGCCTACTACTACAGAAAATATTGCCTGAGAAGCTAATATTCAACTGTTCTATCTGTATTTCATACTCAGGAACATTTTTATCTTCCTGAGCAAGGTAATTCCTTAATAGCTGTTTCTAATCTCTTTAGGTATAGTTATTATTTTGATAAAGTATAATTTATATATCTAACTCATTCATGGATCAATTCTTACTATTTATTATATATTTCTTTATAAATATTGCTACAAGCAGTAGAAAGTTTCACATCTTTTTAAGTTTATATTTTTTATATGATCAATGTTCCATAAGGCATTTTAGCATCCTGTCATTTCTTTCATTTTCATAATGCTCATGCTAGATGTGTTTTCTGTTCTGTTTCCAACTTTTATTACATATAATTATTTCTGATAAAATTTTAGAGCCTTTGAAAGGGTTCTTAGCTTAGAAATTCAAAAGAAAATGGCATAAATATTATTATGTATTGATTTTTCTGATGAGTGCTTTTGTTCTCTTTATTTCAAGAAATAACCTTTTCCTGGTGTTAATCAAGACATACTGAAATATTATTGAATATTTGCTTTTATCCAGTGTGAGTGGTTTGATAGAAATGACGGCTTGAATGGTTACTATATACAAGCTATTCAAAACACACAATCATCTATTTTCTGGTGAGCAAACACAGCATTCAAAACATTACTGCTTAAAAAATTGTGTTCTTCTCTGTATCATACTGGGTCTCTGAATCTCGTATTACAATTAGTAAATAACAGCTTAGCCCACAGAAACTCTACAAACACATAAGTAGAACTCTGCATATCTTAAATATGTCATATAGGAAAATTCTCTGCCATTGTTTTCTGTAGCAATCACCAATATTTGTGATTATATTCACACATGACTTCTCTTGTATAACCAGGATGGTAGTGAAAAACAGGAAGTCTCAATTATACATAATCTTTCCACATCTGAGTTGAATCCAATATTTGATGACTACTTCTTAAAAATACCATATAATTTTATGCCAAAATTTTCTCTTTTTATA
Source organism: Ondatra zibethicus (assembly GCA_004026605.1). NCBI lineage: Eukaryota > Metazoa > Chordata > Mammalia > Rodentia > Cricetidae > Ondatra > Ondatra zibethicus. The sequence goes on from PVIU01031953.1 coordinate 12,240, forward strand.
CTCTGTGAAATACTTCTGATTGAAAAGTTAAATTTTCATTTAGTTCATTTCAGCACTTTGAAAAATATATGAATGAATTTTTCTTAAAAATAAGTTCCACTAAGAGAAAATGTTGGCAAGATAAGAAAGACAAAATATTATTTCTGCTTCTGGGAAGTTAAGCTAGGACAATCACTATGAAAATCAATGATGCAGGTTTTTCAAAAAAGAAAGAAAGAAAGAAAGAAACCCTGAAAATATAACTTACACAATCCACGGAATTTAGCTAAGGGCCTCTATATTGTACCTACGGAGTAATTTGTATTCATGTTCATTGCTTATGTATTCACAGTAGAAAGGAAAAGATAAATGGACCTAGAAAATATGGTTCATATGAACAATTAATTTTATACCATGAGGAAAAAGGAAATTATGAAATTTATGACTAAATGGGAGGATAGAGAGAAGTGAAATAACAAAGACTGAAAAGATAACATATGATTTATCTTGTCTTGTATGCTGTTACTAGTTTTATTTTCTCTTTCTTCCTCTCTCCCTCTCTCCTTCCCTCCCTCCCTCTATTTTTTTCTGTCTCCCTCTGTGTGTGTGCATGCGAGCACATGCACACATACACATTTGTAGCTTTTCTGTGGAGACATACCATAAAGGCAGAAAGAAAATAAAGATGTTATGAGGAAGTGAGGAGTATAATAGAACAGGGAAGATGTGAAAACAGAAAAGGGACTATAGAGTTGGAAAGAAATACAGAGATGAATGATGGTATAGTATTATTTATGAAAATGTGGTGTTGCATATATTACTATGGAAGGGAATTTGAAGATATAAAATTTCAGTTGTGGAGAGCTACACATCAGCATCCCCATCACACTTTTTAAAACTCCTCTTCTATGACTTCCTGTCTAGCCTGTTACATGTTAGGGGTAGTAGGAGTTCTCACAGAAGCCTTCCATGGCCCTCCCTTTCAACTGTGCATCTACAGTTATCAAAATCACAGATAAAGTAGCCTCCTTGCTCTTCACAGTCAGCCACAACATGGATCATGGACCTCCACATGATTTCTGGCTGGCTACAACAGAGACCACAAACTTGGCCCCTTGGTACTGTATGACCAGAGACCCATACAAGTCTTTCAGAAGCATCCAGATGATAAGCATCAACATGGACTTGGGTGGCAGTACAGGTCACTCACATCAACATGGCCCCTGGATATCTGCCTAGAGTTATGGGTAAGGTTCTATTTAATGGGAAGACACTGAGAGTTTGACCATTACTTGAGAGAGTATGTAGATACCAAAAATTGGGTGTATATTTTTTCTTTTTTTAAATCTAATTTTTACTTTTCACTTTGTTAGGTGTGTCAAAAGGGTTGAGGGGCAGACATGAAAGGTAAATAAAGGAGTAGGAGGTTGCTTGCTTGTCCCCTGCTGCTCAGCCCCAAAATAATCACACACAAACCATATTATTTGCAATACTGTTTAGCCAATAGCTTAAACGTATTTCTGCTTAAATTAAGCCATCTCAATTAATCTGCATATTGCCATGAGACTGTGGCTTACTGGGAAAATTCTGATATCTGTCTCTGGTGGGGCAACATAGCTTCTCACTGACTCTGACTTCTTTCTCCCAACATTCAGTTTAGTTTTCCCCAGCTATCACTATTTTGCCCTGCAAGGCCAACGCACTTTCTTTATTAACCAATGATATTCAGAGAATTCAGAGGTGAATCCCATATCACCTCCCCTTTTCTGTTTAAATAAAAAGGAAGGTTTTAACTTTAACACAGAAAAATTACATATAACAAAACAGGTATCAAGCAAAAATTACATTTACAATCTTTATATCTACTTTATATTTTATCATAACTAAGGAAAATTGTAATTATAACTATTTATTCTTCAACTCCCT
>PVIU01031955.1:0-14140 GCA_004026605.1 Ondatra zibethicus
GCCCAGATGCATACAGGGACAGCACCGCCTGAATGGCCACGTACATGGCGGGGGTGTTGAAGGTTTCAAACATTATCTGCGTCATCTTCTCTCTGTTCGCTTTGGGGTTCAGGGGGGCCTCGGTCAGAAGCACCGGGTGCTCCTCGGGGGCCACACGCAGCTCGTTGTAGAAGGTGTGGTGCCAGATCTTCTCCATGTCTTCCCAGTTGGTGACAATGCCGTGCTCGATGGGATACTTCAGGGTCAGGATACCTCTCTTGCTCTGGGCCTCGTCACCCACGTAGGAGTCTTTCTGGCCCATGCCCACCATGACGCCCTGGTGTCGGGGGCGCCCGACGATGGACGGGAACACGGCCCTGGGGGCGTCGTCGCCAGCAAAGCCAGCCTTGCACATTCCGGAGCCATTGTCAATGACGAGCGCGTCGATTTCTTCTTCCATGGCGATCAGCGAAGGCCGGGGAAACGGAGCAGCGGAAAGACGAGCAGCGCAAACCGGCGGCGGAGTGTGAGCTTGCCTAAACTCTTAAATGAAGATGTAGATTTATAAAGAGAAGTGCTTGTTTTCATTCAACAAATACGTCTAGAAAATGTATTAGAAATATTTTGTTCCTGGGCCCCTAAAGAAATAATATTTCATTTGAATTTAGTTGGCAGGGAGATAAAACTAAAGAGAAAAACCATGTAACTTCATTCGCTTAGGAAAAAAAGTCATTAAGAAATACATCTGTGAAATATTTTGGCCAAATCCTCTAGCCAATTAACTCCATGTCTCACTCCTGGTCTTTGAAGACACTTCATTCATTATTCAGCATACATTTATTGAGGGACACACGAAGCACGCTGTTGGATGCAAGAACAACCTAATGAGAAAAGTGAAACAGAGTCAGGCTTCCACCTTGGAGGGTGAAGGAGTGGAGGAATTCTCATCCTAAACTGTCTATTGAAATCTAAAATGTAGAGCTATTCACGAAGTTTATTTTTGCCTACATTATCTCGCATGTTTCTATGTCATTCCCAATATAATTGTCAAGCATGGTTTATGTCTTAGCGCTCTTCCCATATCCTTTCTTTGGCCTTTCATTCCATATGCTTGATGCTTTCCTGCCTGTGGGTTGCTATTTCTGTCTCCATAAAAAAAAAAAGAGGGAAAAAAGATATCACTTTGCCTGCTGTTCACTAAACTGAATAAGGAAGTTATATCCTTCATCTTTATCTCTTGGCACCATTTTTTCCAGTAAAATATAGCTTGCTACTAATTTTCAGGTTAACAAAATGCACTTGTCACCTAAATACAGATACGTGGATATATTCTGGTCTGTGTGTGTGTGTGTGTATGTGTGTGTGTGTGTGTGTGCGTGCATGCGTGCATGCACATGCCTGTGTGTGCTAACACTGCTTTTAGGAACTTTAAAACTATAGTACCACTAAACAGAAAAAGGAATCACTTGTCTTCCTATCTTTCACAGGATCCAACTTTAGAATATTTATCCACTGGTCCATAAACCTAAAGATTCCCCTCAAGAGCAATAGCTTCACATTCAGACTAAATGTTTACATAGTCTAGGACCAGAGTCAAAGAACACAGGGATGGATAAAGTAAACAGACCTCAATACTCTGCTTGAAGTAAGATGCCATCTGTACAAGATGTGTTTGAACTCACATGGAACTGAAGTCATAAGAGGACAAGGGGAGATCAAGTATAAATGTTATGGAATGTTGGAGGTAGAAGCAATTTTAGATTTACCGTGACAAAATACACCTAGGTAATAGCTAATATTGTCAGCTTTTCTCAATTGCTAGCTTCCTTTAGAGGTTCACGTTAATTCAAAGTTTGGGAATAACCATGTGTTTGGGAATATATTTTCTGCAATGAAAATTTTCAAAATCTGGAAACTGCAAATCCAATCAAAAACCAACTCTGAGAACATTGGAGTTAGTTCTTTCTAGATATTCACTGTCACTTACTACCAACCTTTTTTTCCTTCTCCATCCCAAGAACCAGGTGCTGCATCATCCCTGGTACTGCACAAGTAGAAAGCTGATTGTGGTGTCATTTAGCATTCTGGGCATCAAAGACAACACTGTTTGGACCTTAACCTATTTTTATCTACATATCATTATTACTGAATGTTCCAGGAATTATTTACTCCAGGGACCAGAGAGGCAAGATAAGCCAGCACAAGAGTCACAACTTGGATTTCAGATGCTGTGGTGACTCATATCTAACTACACACTGCAGGTGAAATGGAACACCCAGTGTAAGCCCAGTGGTGGTTTCTTTTGTTATGTTTACTTTTGTTGTTGACATACCTGAGATCAAGATGTGTCCTAATTATAGAATATTTTAAAATTATTGGCAAGTAAATTTTAAGATATTTAAAATATGTGAATAAAAGCATGTGTACTAAGTCTTAACTATTGAGTACAAATATGTTGACTACTTCCTGTTTAAAGGTAAGATGACTAGAATTATATATACGTATGATTGAATTATCAAATATAATCTCTGATTTGTGAAAGGTGGTTAGTTGGTTGACTGGTTGCTTTGTTGGGTTATTGAGATAAGTCCTTCCCATGTCTTCAGTCTGGCCTAGATTTTCATATCCTCCTAATTCTGCCTTTCAAGTGTTGGAATGAGAGCTATGGGACAGAACCTTTGGATTCCCTGAAAGTTTTGAAAGTTTGAAATGAGGACTGTCACTAGACACTCAAATCAACAGAGTCTATGATTTCATTCTATTTTAATTTATTCTCTATTCAAAAACAGTTTCTATAATTCTGTAAATCAGTAAGGTTTGTTTGTTGTTGCTTCTAATGGCTCTTTGGAGACCATGGGTTGATGTGTATCCAGCTGAGGGATTTGCAAATCTATCTGATCTAAACTCAGTTTAGAGCTAGAAAACTCACAACCAAATAATTGCCTCTGACTTCTCACTCTGGTAAGCACCTAAGGATGGCTTTAGTTGCCTGTTGTTTGCTTTCATCCTACAATATAGAACAAGTTAGGGTAAAAGCTGGCGACAGTTTCATTATATCTCTATCTGAACAACACTGCCATATTCCTTTTTGTCTGTGTAAATTTTGGTTCATTTTTAAATGATGTTTTCATTTATTCTTTGAGAATTTCATATAAAAATTCTCTTTGCCTTAATCTCCTTTTCATTCTTTGATTTTCAAGTTACAGCATCAAGTCAAACCTTGATTATTCACTAACTAAGTTTCAGAACTATAAGTATATAATTTATAGTTTTTTAGAAAACTAGTTATTTCCTGACAGAAATCAATATAATAATTAAGATATAATTAGAATATTAATAAATACAATAATTTACATTATATTAAATTATGACAAATTACTTATAAGAAACCAATAAAAGGAAAATTTTCTAGTGAGATTGACAGCTACAACCAATTCAGTAGAACCCAGGAAATGTTTCTTCTGAATGGAATGACTAGATGGGTTTTGGCTCTCCATCAAATTATCTGCAAATGTGTCCAATTTTAAGAACACAATTGGAATATCTTTTGAATATAAACATGCAATGTTAATAAGTACCTTTGCTCAGCACAATGACATAATAATATTAAAAAATCTATTTGATATCAGTAATACAGTGTAGCTTTTCGCTCATTTATTTCTGTGTTTTGATTTTTTTGAGATAGGGTCTCACTTTATGACCTAAACTGCTAGGAACTCATTATGGCACAGAAATCATGACAATCATCTGACCTTAGTCTCGAAAGTGCCAGGATTGCAGGTGTGAGCCACTATACCCAGTGAATCACTTCTTTATTATTATTTTTTGGTGATGCTGACCACAGATTCCAGTGACCTTCTAGGAAATCCTCTGTCACTGAGCTATACTTCCAGCCACAGAAGATGGGCCTTTATGATGTGCAAAGATCAGGTATGTCCTGGGATACTTCTGTGATCTCATGAAATCATACACCGGTCATGAAATAAATGCTACACTTTTACCCTAATTTGTTTTTACTGAATTGTATAGTTTCCTTCCTAACTCCTTCTGTCTGATTGCTTTTATTTCTGGAGAAGCCTTTATGTGTTTTGTTGAATAAGAACATAATAAAGTTTCCAAATTATTTACTAAAAACTCAGTACATCAATTCTCATGTCTTACATTTGTTTCTAGAATTAATTCTGTAGGGGTTTGCAATATAGTTTTGTAGGTATGACTCAACAATTCAAACTCCTGGAACAGTAATCAACTTCTGGGACAGAGTTATCTTCATATGTACATCAATTTTCATACATAGATGAAAAATGGCTTCAGATTTATAAAAGCTTCTTATCCCTCAAATGTTTATTCCAGAACTTGAATATTAAAATTTGGGCCCTTTGACTTCCAAGGCATTCTTCTTTAGATCCATTGCTACTAACCTACTGTTTCCAAACATATCTTTAAGGTTGGGGGCTCCCTTCTGAAGTAAAACAACAACAATAACAAAATCCCACAAAAACAAAACAAAACCAAAAAGTATCTTATTTAACTCTTTATCCAATTACTGAATTAATTGGTTGGGGATGCTTCTTTGGTTTTGGGACAATTTTCTTTTAGGGGGACTGTTCTTATTCATAGGAGTTTTTGGATCATAATACATGATACATCAGTGGTGTGTAACTTTACCCACATTTTCTGAACTTGGAACATCTTGCTTGGGCATATGTACCTCAGAGAAAATGTGAAAGGTACAATGAGTCTTTGAAGGGTATCTCTCTTATGAAGGATTATATTCAAGAAGGGTTCTCGAAGACAAAAGGTAAAAAGAAGAAATGCCTCTGGAAAAGCGAGGCAAGTGTAGAGGGATAGTTGTCAGAGTGTGGTGTCAAAAACTCCTACATGTTCCAATGAATTGGGGTCATCAGAGTCTCTTCCTCCAAAGGAAGCCTTCAACTCTCTGCACATTATTTTAAGAACAAAACCCAATTTCAGTGGATCAATTAAACACATTATTTTCAGAAAATATAGATAATAGTGTTATAAAGAGATGTAGTATTTATTATAGCATTTTGCTTAATGGTGTTTAATTTAGATGGCTGTATACAAGGAAGGTAATAATAGCATTGGTGCTTAATGTACTGGGACCACATTATAGCAATCCTATACAAGAAATGAAATGTTGGAGGAAACAGCTTTATATGCAGTATGAGGTAAATGAATATTTTATTGTGCACCCTGGGTGCTTGATAAAAATGGGATTCTTCTGATTGTCATTAGTTCAACATTGAGAATCGTGTAATAAGTACTCATGGGTGTCATACTGCAATTGTCTCTTTTCCTTCAACACAGCTTGAAATTCAGAAAGTAAGGACACAGCTGCTAACAAAAGAAGTGTTTGATATTTATTCATCATCTGCCACAATTCCATTGCCACTTGAACCACATAAATTATGAGGGGATTTTAACAACTGGCACTTCAGTTAATAATCAGAATGTGTACAGTTCAGTACAAATACATGTGGCACAAAATAGAACAGTCTTTTAGAGAACTATGAGAGTATCTGAACTTTATGCTTTAGGAAGCTTATTCACACTAATTTTAAGCTTTTTTAAATGTTCAAAAATGCAATGAGAATAGTCTACCTTTATTTCTGCTTTGGAAAGTCTTTATCAAAAACTGACACAGCTTCTGTGATTTTTATGAAGACATATATTCATTTGTAAATATAAACTTTTATATTTCTTAAATTAAAACTATTATTCAAAGAGTTTACATAGTAATGCATAACACAAATTGACTAAGCATTTTAAATACTGGGAGGACATATGATCTGGTGCACCCTCATTAATTTAGCTATGTGAGTGAAAACAAAAGGGACTTGTTGCCATCTAACAGAATTATTTAAGGTTTTATGTTAATATAGTCAATATTAATTTGAAAAATATTGTTTGAACAACTATTATTAAGTATAAATATAAATATGGAGGCATAGCAAACTGAAATACATAAATGAAAATTAGTTCTAGTCAAATTTGGAAGAAAAACCTAAAATATTTTGCATCCCATACAGCTGCACTCTTACCTGATGAAACTGGATACTATAGACCCACTGCCCATCAACTCATCAACTTCCTGCCATCACTTTGTTCCTCTCATATCAACATCCCTAAACCATAGACTCAAGATTTTATTAAAATTTTTTGAAATATATGGTGAAAATTGACATTAGGTATATATTTTTTTATTCACTACCTAAATTTCCCAGTACATTTTATAACTTTGGCTTATTATCATCTGTGTATCTATTATGAACCAATACATTATCTCTCTATCACTTATTTATATTTTTGTCATGTATATTTTTAGTATTCAGTGTGACTTTTAAATATGTTTCAATTACTGTTGCCAACAAAACATTGAGAAGATGCTGCAGCACACCCATCGTTACCTAGAGTCCTACATGTGTCACCTGTAATGGAGTACACTTAAGAATATATTTCATGCATTTTCATGAATATGATCACTTTTTGATTTCTTAAAAATAAATTGTAATTAAACGTTGTTTGTGTGTTTTTCCATATTATGCAAGACGGTTTTCCTTCAATGGCAGTACTGACAGTTTGTGGCATGTGTCTTAAGGTCCACAAAGCCTAAAGTATTCAGCGCCTGACCATTTATAGAGGAATTTATTTTCATGATAATATACACAATCTCTACCCAACTAAATATTTGATTCAAGAATTTCATAAAATTGTATTATATATACTCTTTGTCTACAGCTTCAGTCATTCACTTACCTATTTGGAGATGCTTTCAGTTTGTTAATTATATTGAAGGGTTTTTTCCCACTTGTTGCTTAGAGTACTTCACTGTATACTCCAGTGTGTTCATTTTTTTTTGATAGCTTCCAATTCATTTCCAATTCGAGGATCTCATACAGAATATGGAGATGAAAGCCATGTTTTATTATTTCATTTTTCTTGGGCAAGAACCTACGGCTTTAATCACTATTTTACAGAAAAGGTATATGTATAGATTGATAGGAAAAGCATTTACAGAACTATTTGAGTTTGCAATAGAATCTCTTATTCAGCAAGAGCCAAGGAAGAATTAAACTTAACATGTTGCCCAAGTTGGCCTTTTACTCATTATTTGTGGTCTTTCTTTGAGCAGTTAACATTATAGAAAAGAGAAATAGACATCTAATACATAATAATATAATGGGATAAATTAAGTATAGCTGAAAATGAAGCACTATGTGAATGAGATGAAAATGTTAGTGAGAGAGAAGTGAGTATTTCTCTGGAAAACAATAGTCATATTTGCATTAAAATCTAGTAGTAGAATCCACATTGTCTCTCTGAAAAATACTTTTCATTTTATTCCTTCTCCTTGTTTGTAACACATAGATTGCTTTATACCAGAACTGCTTCAGTTAAGTTCCACCCCAATGAATAAATCAGACCAGTGGAATGCGAGGAAGCTTCTGGTAGAAGTCTTCCTAAATCATTAAGAAAACCTATTCCTGTGGAGCAAAGGCTTGATTACACACCTATCAGGACAACAGAGAACTCTACCTGCAAGAAGACCTAAGAAATGTATGAACCTAGCTTCCTAGTCTCTATACTGTCTACTTCACATAGATATCCGGAGATGAATTTTACTCCTTCACCTGCAAATTTTCAAGCATCTATAGCACTTATAACAATTATCTGTATATCATAACTTTACTTTCCATAGTAATATATATTATCTAAAGGAAGCAAAACCAGTAATTTGAATAAGAGTTGGGAAGAGCCTATATTCCAATGTGACGACCTCTCAAACAGAAGCCTGAAGTGGAATGCTGTAGTGCCTCATCTAGCTCCTGTTTCTTTAGAGAATAATAACAGTTGATAGAAAATTGCCATTGTAAGATTATAGGCAGTTATTCTTCAAATAATGACTAAAATTCACCTTTGTTAAAGCAATCTGAATGGATTCTGTAGATACAGAGTTGTACAACAAGGAGAGTATCAATTAAAACAGGTAAGTGATCATTATCCTAAATTCCAGTGTTAAGTGTCTAGGTTTGATAACACAAATTGGTGAGGAGGCCTACTCACTACCGTTGCAAATGGGTCTGTGCTGAAGTCCTTGGGAGAGGGAACTGAGCACCCATTCATAGAACCTGTACCAGAGTGACATAGAAAATTTCTTCTTTGTTCATACATGCAGGCAAGAGGTCAGAAAAATGTCTGCTATGCAAATTTCAAAGAAGGTAAAATGATTGTTTATTTATGAATAGCTTAAAGGTTCTGTTCCTCTTCAATCTATAATTTCACCCGTATTTACTATTAGTAATTATGCTGTTTTAAGACAATGGCTCTATTGCTTTTCTACAAAGCTGTAATTCCATTGTTTCAAAGAGTGCTGATAGCACAAGAAGCGCGGGTGATTATGTGCTTATTTTCTTTAAGTAGTTCAGGAGGATCTACAAATTTAAAACAAATTAACTGAAGGAGACTAAACCTCAACACTCAATGGAAGTGCAGCCAAAGGTGCAATTAATGTAAATTTTCATAAGTTTAAAAGCTAGAATAACATTTTAAAAATTGAAATATGAGAGCTGAGAATTCTCCTTAAATTAGATAATATTAACTTAAATAAAATGTGTCATACAATAATATGTATTCAGTAAGTCTTAATCATATAATTGTCACAAAATTAATGTAATAAATAGGTTAGAGAAACATCCACACACATGCGCACACACACCACAAACCAAAACAGTAAAGAAAATGACAAGGGTCTGGTTCTGTAGCTCAGTAATAGAGTACTTGTTTAGCCTGCTCAGTATCCTAGATTCAAATGCAGGTTCAGCACAATTACACACATTCAGACATACACACATACACGCGTGATAAGGGATGATAAGGAGGTAGAAACCAGGAGTAAGATAAAGCTAAGTGTGATGGTTAATATTGACTGTCAGCCTGTGGGTTAACAAGCATATATGGATGATTCATTGGATTAAAAACATGGTCATATGATAGAGAAGTGTCAAAACATTGGACACTTGGTTTATTTGCAAGAAGTAGCTGACTAGTGGCATGTCCTTGGGAGCAATTTCCTGCCCTGAACACTTCCTGTACATTCTTCCCAATTTACCATAAGTTTCTGAAGCCAATGCATATGGGAAAAAGCTACGATGGTCTGAAACTATATACCAAAATAAATATTAACTCATACAAATGGCTTTTTCTTTGTATTTGGTCACACGTACACAAAAGTTAACCAACATACCAAGGTAAATCTTTTACTAGGATTCATTTAGATAAGGAAGGACCTATCAAAGTTGTTCTCCTGAATAATTCTCCTGCCTTCCGTAAGACCCGAGAAGTATCAAAACAACACAATATGCAAAGTGAAAACAATATAAAAACAACATTCAAGCACATATCTGACTTTTGTTTACCATGCATAACTCACTAGTATTCTAGCCAAAATAAGTAATTATTTGCACAAGAGGAGTCTCTAATAAAAGAATAGGACAAAGACTAGAAAATATTGAACAAACAACCACCTATCTCAATCAAAGTGCTAAAGCATTCCCCTAAAAATACACCTAAAACTATATGTAAATTATGAATGATTATTTAGCAATACGAAATGTAAACTTTCCCATCGCCAGAATATATTTATCAAATGGTTATTGTCAGGCATTGTGAATATTTTGAATAATATAGCAGTTTCAAATTTTTTAATATTTGGGGACAGAAAGTAAATGTGAAAGCCACTGAGAAAACACATCTGAGACAGACACACCATGGTGTAGGGATACTCACAGCAGGAAGATTTTCAGCTACGTATCTTATGGGAAGAAATGTTCAAGAAGCACATTCTCTTCAGGACACGTGACACACTTTTCATCTTTACAGAAGCGACTTCAGCATTGAAGCCGTGGGACTTGCATAGTAATTTACTCATCTGTTAACCATTAAATAAAAACAATATACCAAACTTTGGAGACACAAATGTATATTGATCTTCCATATACTTTTTCTGGAAAATGTCGTATCAAGAAAAATGTATATTCTATGGAGTAGGGACAAGGAAACCTAAGATACATTCCTCCAGAAGATAGATAATCAATGGGCATATTTATGTCAGTAGACATAATCTTGTTATATTAAAAGACATTAAAATACTGTTGCTTTTAAAATATAGGTTAATATAAAATAAAATGTATTATTTTATTTTGTTTTCCAATATAAAAAGATATTCACTTTAATTTTATCATGGGCTATGAGGTTTGTCATAATATTAGGATGACAAAATATTATATACATATGAAATATATTATATAATATGAATATATAATATATTTAGAATGTGTGTATTGAGACATCTCAGTGAAGGTGAAGAGAAGAGATAACAGCAGAGATTCCACAAGGCTATATCACATTGGCTATTATAAACAATTCAGCACAAACTGAAATCTATACCTTAAAACAAAAAAGACAAAGAGACACTAAGCAGGTGAAATTGTCTTCTTCAGTTATTCAATGCTAGTAATCATGTTTTCAGTACAGAAAATCAACTGGAATTCAGCAAAAGCATTCACTCATAATTGAATGTAGTCACCAGTCACAGACCTCCAGAAGTTATCAAGATGAGAGATAAGAGTGACCTCGTGATGGGAAAGCTGCAGGTGAGCAAACAGATTTTAAGGTCATACAGGAGTCAGAGCCAGGGTTGGGGCCATTCTTTCTTAACATCATCTTTTGCATTGGACTCTTCTTTTGGGCAGACAAACCTAGTTCATAGAATTTAATTCAGGTGGTCTTGATCGCATATCAGTTAACAAAAGCGGGTTAGAATCACAACACTTTAAAGAGTAAAAGTTCAGCCCTAAAAATCTCTGTATTTTTCCCTAATAGAGTTCTACTTGCAGTTGTCACTGTGGGCCTCCAATCATAACCGAGCGACACAAAGGCTACAGTGTCTATGGCATCTGCCCTCATGATGGCTGAAGAATAGGATGTTTTGCTGGATCTCCCCTGTTCTGCTTTTGCCTGCCATCTCTTTAGGTTTCACTGTTGCCATTGCAGTTACTGTTCCATTGATAGTGGAACTAAAAGATGGCTTTGTTCCCAGTGATCATGAAAAGAGGAGAAAATCCTGTCTAAAATTTACAACTCTTACGCAATTAAAATACCCCACTGATTTCATCAATTTTGTTTTTCCAGATGGGACGGGAGAAGGTGGGGTTCAGTTAGCTTGCTATAAAATCTCGCTGTTCAAGATGAAAAGAAGAAAATAATTTTTTATTATTCCCTACTGCGTCTTCCAGAGGTGTTGGCAGTTAAGTGGAGGGGAGGGGGAGAAACAGATGTTCCTCTTTTAGATAAATCTAAACATCTTGCAAATAAAGAATCCATTTGCCACATGTTCTACCTAGCCACCATCAGCCCACCTGCACCAAGGCAGCTGAGCTTGTCATTTCAGGCCTGCAGAAACTAAAAGGTGATGGGAAAATTTGATGAGAATCGATGAGAGACTAATAAGAAAAAAAAGACAAAAATATATGGGATGTTTCTCTGCATCTGGAGACGGAAAAAAAACTGATTAATACAGAAATTCATTCAAGACTAAGCAGAGTACCTACCATTATGTCATTTGCCTTAAGGCATAGAATATTAAGTGCCATTTAGGATTAAAGCCATACTGTCCCCGCTCTTCATACGGTTAAATGGGACCCACATGCTATTCCTTCATATCAATCCCATGGCCTTGGAGTTCATGATATTACTTCTTTCAAAATATTCTGCATTATCTAGCAGTTATCACTCAAGATAATGGTAATTGTACAGCATATTGTGGCATCTCTCATAAAAGATATTGAGGAATGATAGGAATAAAGAAAAAGAATTTGAGTGCTGAGAAAATTGTTCATGTGATATGAATTCATAACTGTAAGTTAAGCAAAACTTTTGGAGAAAGTTAAAAATATCTGAATAATATTGTTAAAGTATGTCATTTGAATGTAATCTTATGTATTTTCTGCAGTATACAACTTTTAAAAATAAAATATTTAAGTCAATGATTTTGGAAAATTTTGCAGTGTATTTGATCATATTTTACTACCTACTCTTCCCCCCCAAAGGCCTCAGAGATCCACTCTTCCTCCCTAACCCCTCCACTTTGGGTCACTTTTTAAAATTTTATTTTAGTTTTAGAAAAATGTTCCTCTTTTATGCTTTAAGTCAAGAAAATAGTGCTTGAAATTTTAGAAATTACTTATCCATGTGTCTGTTTTTTTAGCTGGACATCCTATTTCATATCAGAAACAATTTTGTGTAGTGTCCTCTGAAGCAGAAGTTATAATTGTCTTAATAATTCACTGATCACTTACTGGATGGTGGCCCATATATGTACTGTTTACATGCGTATTTAAAGAATTGTGGAGAAATATCTGAATACTACAAATCCTCTATATGGTAGAAAGTATAGGAAAATCAGAGCAAAGACTAAAGAGATGTAATAGTGGCAATACTTTAGGTACAAAGATGTAATATTATGTGAGGCTATGCGTCGAGAAGTTTGGGGTTCTGCAGGTGCTTCAAATAAGGTAATCTCTCTGGCGGTAACATCTGCAGTGATCCTTAGTAAAAGGAGATTTGAGCTGGGCACATGTCTGATGCTAGAGTTTGTTTGTATCATCAAGAAAAAGTCATGCCAGGAGCACTTGGAAGAAACTGAGAAGGAGGCATATACAACTTAAGAGGTTCCAGCCCCGAGTGATCATGTAGATATGGCACAGGGACTGGTATAGGCATTGGGGAGGTTTCATATCTTATTCAGTAAAGAAACTCTTAATCGGGCTTGAGATATGACTCAGAAGTTAAAGGGTTTCCTACTTTTGCAGAAGACCCGGATTCAGTGCCTAGCACTGGCATTGGTCAGCTCACAATAGCCTGTAATTCCAGGGAATTTGATGCCCTTTTCTGTGCTCTTAGGATTGGCATATATCAGGTGGGGAAACCATGTGTCTTGTGGTCAGTAGGATTATTCCAGCTACTGTACAAAGATAATGAATGTAGGTAAGCATAGTGCAGGGGGAGGGGAGAGAGAGTAAGTAGGCTGCTTCAACACTGGATGTCATTAATGATTGACTTTATCCACTCCAGTGAAGATAAATGCATGATAAATGCTGAGACTCAGAGCACATTTTAAGTTTAAACCCAATGGAGTGTGTAAAAGAAGAAAAAGAAAAGAGACAGGAATGCATCCAATGTTCTCACCTGAGTAATTTTGCACAGTGAATAAGTAATCAGACATAGGCCTTTAAACTAGGGAGGTACAAGTATGTTTGCAATTGTGTATATATGGACATAACTTTGGATGTATACAGATGTAGGGGTATGCATGAATAGCCAAGATTTCAGGGTTTAGACATACCTTAGTTTTCCAGAATAGAAATTCCACAAATTCAAAGATGCCACCTTGCTCACTATTGTAGAATATAGAGAGCACTGTCTGGAAAAATTAACAAGCAAAGCAAATACTTTTATATGAGAAAGTGAATTAATAAATGTGTAAATGATCATTGAGACATTGTAGGCAATGCAGTTTTAAAATTTGAAATCGGTGAGTTATTTGCATAAGGGTGTTACAAAAACATGGTACCAAATGAAATCAAGTTGAGAGTTTAATGGAGAAAACCCTTCAGAACTGAATCGTGGAGAGCATAATCTGACATTTTAATGGAAATAAAATATCCAGCGAAGAAACTGAGAGGTTTCCATCAGTAAATAGGAAGCTTCTAGAGTGCTATTTCTCAGAAGGCAAGTGAAAATAAGCAAGTACTTCAAATGAGAATAGGCTTTTTCATTTGTAAATGTGGAAGTCATTCCAGTTTTTAAAGGGTTATGTAATATAACAAACGTATAATTTGAAAAATGTTTTCAGAGAGGAGCTGGCAACCCTCAGTAGGTCGGCTTTTGGGACCGGGATCCTCGCCCAACCAGCCTCTGCGGATTCATCTGGACCCTGTCCCGGCTGCACCTGGGCTCGGCCCACCCGGGCTGAGGCCTTGGGGGAAGGGCGAGTCCCCTGCTAGGGGGCCTCCTTTGTCCCACGGAGCCGAACAGAGAGGAGCGGGCAACCCTCAGTAGGCCTGCTTTTGGGACCGAG
>PVIU01031956.1:0-14123 GCA_004026605.1 Ondatra zibethicus
TTTAAATTAAGGACAACATGTACAACAAAATGAAAAGTTTTAGTCTCATGTTATTGTAACTTCAATTTTAATGAGGGACAACTTATTAAATAAATAGTAAGCTAATGCATTTACAGTGGGTAATAAGATAGGAATAGGCTTGTAATGGACTTGTTCCACTAGCCCTTTTGCATTAAGGATACAGGGAGATATTTAGTCTTAACAGAAGATGACACATCAAGCACTTGAACTATAAGTCACAAGTTATATTAAGAAAAGTTTCTACAGATCTATGAAGCACAGAGAATTTCAGCTTAATAGTTGTTAATGAATTTAATGGCTGACTAAGGACAAACAAGTGGCAAAGCTGACAGTACTGGACAAATCTTAATAAATAAAATCTTTTGAATGCTCTTGTCTACGATATTTAGAACATTGAGTGGCTATGTACATAAAACTTTTAAGAAAGAAAAGGAAAGACTGTGAAAACTTTATTTTAGTATCTGGTCAACAAAAAGGGCAGAAAACAGAATATATGTCTGTTATGATTTATATATATATACAGATATATGTTATATACACACATAATACACATATATGATATTATAGATATACTATATACTTTAGATACACTATACACACACACACACACACACAGGCACACACATATATATACACACTCTATATTGGCTTTACCATATCTGCTTAGAAAAGAAAAGTAAAAACCAGGAAAAATGAAGTAAGGATATTTTATGGCTTAATGTATTTATTAATAATCTTTGAAAGGTTCTGAACATAATATTTCATTCAAAAATATGTCATACAGAAGAAACAGCAGCCAATACTATTTGGTAATCACTAGAGGACTTGTAGCGAACTCAGCCATTTATTTATAAATGAACATTACTAATAGGATTGTGCTACATAAAAGATAATGTGACCAATAGTAAATTTAAATCTCTGACCATTTTATTCAGATTGTGCAGTCCTTAAATATTCACCTGTCCTTGAAAAGGAATATTAAATTAAATACAGAAAAAAATTAAAATGTACCTGAAAAAATTTTAGATTAAAAGTTCAAACCTAAAATACATGGAATTGAATAAGCACACAAAGCCTACCGTTTTCTATTATTGGCTTAACAAAATATTTTATTAGTGTCACCACCCTAGAGGCAGCAGGACCTGAAAGAATGGAGCCAATAAATGCAGATGACTAAAGTTGCAGTCAATAGCTAACTTTAGAGCCTCAGACAATTTTTACTCTGAGGCTTAAACAAGGTCACCTGAGTAAAATTCTTATGAATTCAAGATGTATACAAACATAAAGGACAAACCACACATGGAACAAACATTTTTTTCTTGGAGTCATATAAAGGATATGAAATTTAATTGAACAACATCAGTAAACAATACAGAATAATCTGTTGCAAACTCATTCCTATCCAGGACATCAGGGAGAAACGTGTAAAAACATTACAAGAACAATTTCTTCTTTAGAAGATAATGAGGTCACAGACATTTGTCTGAGGAACCTGTGTAAAGCATAGTTAATAAGCAGCACTTCTGCATGACCTCTGCATTGGTACTTATCTCTTAGTTCTTCCCTTGTGTTGAGTTTCTACCATGTTTTCCTTTGATGGTGGGTTAAAATGTGGAAGTGTAAGCTTAAATAAACCCTATCTTTTCATGCTACTGTTGGTGATGGTGTTCTATCATAACAATAGAAACCTAAACAAAGACAGAGGTTTACAATTTTGAAGAAAATGGAAAATAAGCACCATTAAATGCTGTTTAGTTGATCGATCTCTCTCTCTCTCTCTCTCTCTCTCTCTCTCTCTCTAAGACGTGATAATTTAAATCTGTTTATTCAACTTTCTTCCTTACACGACTTGACAGATTTTCTTTATAATAATTTTTGTTTCTGTAGGAGGTATGCTAATGCTCATTTTATATGTCACTTTTGTTTTTCTCAGGCCCTTGCTAGTAACATGTGCTAAAATCTATCCAATGGTCTATCAGCTGTGTAACAGATTGATATAGGGAGAAGATGAGGAGGAGAAAACCTGGAGGTATGTTTGCCTTGTCCAGACTGAACATGGGTTTCTTTGCTCCACATTTTGTATTCTCACACAGTAGATCCTCTAGTGGCTTAAAGTCACAAGTAATAAAATGCAAAAATACAGTACTTATTGCATCTTGATGGACATGTGTGAATGACTCAATGCTATCATAAGTCAGTAATACTGGAGTTGACACTACAGTATAATGTAGATAGCACATGCCCCCCACAACGAAGCAAAACAAAACAAAAATCTCTTCATGGAAGCTGCCACTGCACTGTGTCACACTGTATACACTTTTGCCCAAACAGCTTTCCTTAAAAATTTTCACTGCAATGAGTCATTGATCTGGTTCAGTGCTTCAAACTTCTGCTACATTATCAATACTGGACACTCAAATAAACTTCTTTTCTATATCCTGTTCTATATTGTATTTTGCAGGAGAGGTGCAGGCTGCTCTTCCAAATGCTGCAGCTAGTGAGGGCTGGGACCAGTTCCAGCACTGCCATGTTGTCCAGGTTGGGGGCAGCTATGAACAACCCTCAGACATAAGATTTATCCCAGGCAGAAACACAGACTACTGACATTCACATGGACTTTGGTGTTAACATGGGCCAAAGACATTGACCCAGATACCTATTGCTGCAGTGTTGTGTACCTAGACATGGCCCAAACAGGCAATACCGGCCAGAACAATGCCATAACCTCAGCACTGCAAAATAGTCACATCAGGCTGTGAATCACCACCTTTGAGTCTGTAGTTCCACATATCCTTATAGCGCACAAACCATTCACCCCCATTTCTCCACCACATACTTGATCATTGTAGTGGTGTCCTCCATCATTGGGAAGTAGCTGAGAGGTGGCCTCTCACACATGTGTATTTTGCCCTGCCTTCTCCACAGCAAGAAAATATTTTTTCTGCAAGTTTCTTATTTTTACTTTTATTTTTTTAAAAAAGAAAACACTCTTTTTTTCATTTTACATAACAATCCCAATTCCCACTCATTCCCCTCCTCCCATTCCCTCCACCACATTCCCTCCAACCCCCCCCCCATCCATCCACTCCTCAGAGACAGTAAGGCACATTGCTTTGAGGAAGGCCAAGGACATCCCTACTATATCTAGGCTGAGCAAGGTATCCCTCCAAAGAGAATGGGTTCCAAAAAGTCAGTACATGCAGTAGAGATAAATCATGGTGCCACTGCTAGTGACACTGAAGTCTGCCCCAGCCATACAACTGTCACCCACATTCAGATGGTCTAGTTTGGAGTGGGAGGAATGAGAATATGAGCAAAGAGGTCAAGACCATGATGGGGACATCCACTGAAACAGTTTACTTGAGCTAGTGGGAGCTCACAACTCCAGTCGGACAGGGAAGGAACAAGCACAAGGGACCAAGAAAGTATTTTTAAGAGGAGGTATTTTATATTTTATTGATGTTTATTTTGGTTTGAATGAGAATGACATTATAGGTTCATATACTTAAAAGCTTGGTCCCCAGTTGGTGGAACTGCTTGGAAATGAATTAGAAATGTGGGTGGTCAGTCTCCTAAATACTTACTTGGATTTATACTTGGAAAACTATCCAGTTTGAGGCCATGAACTATGAAAGCAAATAACAGTTGCTCTGTGGCTCTTTTAGATAATCATGATTAGGAACCAATTCTTATTAAACTGAGATAAGGCCAAATTGAGCTGCTCACTGAGACTTGCATCACCCAGTATGTAGACATTGCTGCCAAGATTTATAACCACAGCAAACATCGCAGCATATCCACTGTCAGAGAATCAATGGATGTTTTTGTGTTTTGTTGTTGTCCTCATTATGACCATATATTTAACTTCAAAACTAGACAGTCATTAGTTTAACAGTAAAATGTTACAATAAAATGCAATTTAATAATATTTTGTTAACTAGATGGTATTATATATGCAGACCTCTGGAATAAGTTTATCCAAAGACTTTTTAAATGAATATATTTGTGGAACACTAAAGACAGAAAAAATAAATAGAAGTAAATTAGAGTAAAAACATATTATCTGAATGTTAAAACACAACATAAGGGGGCATGAGGGATGGCTCAGTAGTTAAAAACATTGGGTGTTCTTCAGAAGGCCCATATTTGGTTCCCAGCACCCACAGCCAGCCAGCGCCAACTATTTTTACCTCCAGTTTCACAGAATCCAATGCCCTTTTCTGGCCTTGGTGTGTTGTTGTAGATTTCTCAAAGCTCAACAATGTAACGTCCCTTTAGAGTAGCAAACACACACCATCTATCAAATATCTTGACTGTTTTCACTGTCAAGTAGCTTTTGTGATTAAAACAAAATATCTAGTTGTACATACTCAGATACACATACATACAGATAAAATTAAAAATAAATTAAATAAAAACAAAAGAAATTTGGACTTATGGAGGAGTTTTGATACTAGGGGTAAGCTTTAAGGTTTAAAAAGGTCTACCACTTTCCAGTTATCTCTTTTTCAATTACTACTTCAGCACTATGTCTTCCTGCTTGTTCCCATGATTTCTAGCATAATATTAGTTCATGGTATCAGCCTCTGAAACTGTAAGCTTCATCAAACTATGCCATAAGCTACGTTACTCTTCATAGCTGTAGAAAAGTAATTATAGCTAAGTTAGAGTATATGAGTGTGTGTGTGTGTGTGTGTGTGTGTAAGAGAGAGACAGAAACAGAAAAAATGTTCATGCAAGCTTTGGAAGCTAAATACTTGCTCCGATCAAAAAATTATTAGTAATCAATTTTGCTTTATATTAGAGATCTAGGGATGCTTGACACTCACATAGAGTGGTATAATATATCACATAAGTAAACTTAAAGTATAAAATTAAATGATCAAGTCAATAGATCCAGAAAAGAGCTTTGACAAAATACAACACTGATTCATGATAAAATGTGTTCCAAAGATAACAGGACTAGATGGAACATATTACCACATAAGAGCTCTACCTGGAAAACCTATAGCCAGCATTATCCTAGCTAAAGAATAACTCAAAGCGACCTGCCTCAGCTTCCCCAGTGCTGAGGTTGTAGGCATGTACCACTGCAGAAACCATGTTTAATCAACCTCAATCAAACAGTTGAATACCTCCTATGTGTAGAATGGATGCAAGATGAATGGGGCCTTGAACTCTGGAAGAATATGCTGGAGGGAGGGAAGATGATGAAGGGCCAAGCAACAACAATAAAATATTTCTAAGATATACCCAAATTTCATTATTCTAGTGGTGTGGGAAGTTCTTCTGTATATGTGTTGCTTTTATTGGTTAATGAATAATACTGCTTTCAGCCAATGGCTTAACAGTGTAAGGCCAGGCAAGAAATCCAGATATATATAGAGAGAGAGTAGGTGGAGTCAGGAGCATACCATGTTGCTCTCAGAGGAAACAAACAGGAGCAGCAAGCTGGAACCTCGCCAGTAAGTCATGAACCTTGTGGTAAAATATAAAATAATGTAAATTGGTAAATTTAAGATATAAGAGCTAGCTAGCAATACACTTAAGCTATTGGCCAAAGAGTAAGGCAATTAATATAGTTTTGTGAGATTATTTCAAGTCTGAGTGGCTGGTAATGAAAGAAGAGCCTCCAGAAGCCTCTAACAACAGATTGGCACACCAACGTGGGCTGATTATATCCACATAAAACTTGAGAGAGATTGAAAAAAAATTCTAGACACAAAAATGAAAAGCCTTTAGTGCAGTTTCTTGTTAGCCACTATTCTTTTTTTCTGGATGGGCTCATGGAGAGGAGGGGCCCACAGCTCCTTTGAGAGAGGTGCAATCAACACTGCACGGCTTCTTTAAAAACTGGTGACTTCTTGGTACACCAGTGTTATGATCTGCTGGCCTGTCCTATCACATGGGTACCCTGTCCCTTTAAGAGACAAGCCCCACTCACTCCCATCCCTCTCCTTCTACCTAGGCAAGTGGATCTCCTACCTCTTCCAGCCAGCATTCTCTTTTTGCAGTATCTCTTCTGAAGAGGTAACTTCTGCTCTCTCTCCCTTCCTCTCTCTTTCCACCCCCTTTCCTCTCCTTCTCTCTCCCCCGACTCCTCTTCTCCCTTTCTTTTTCCCATCATAACCCATGAAATAAACTCTATACCCAAACTCTCTCTGCATAATTTAATCTGTCTGTCTCTCACCCACCACAGTCTCCCACCTGGAGGACCCACAAAGGTCTCTAGTCACCCACCACCTCATGGGACAACCACTCCCCATGGGACTAGACTTCCCCCCATCGTATACCTTTAAGAAAGGAATAACATTTGTTCCATGATAACATTGGTGCTTGACTTGGCCAGGCTCTCTCCATGTTCCCACAGGCAAGCTGGATGAGGACATGTAGGGACTCTGAACTTGAACCATTTCCAACACTGCAAATGGTAAGGTACCCTATCAGCACCTTTCTAAGTAATACCAGCAAACAGGACTGCTGGTGTCCCACTGCCAGCATCTCACTCCCATCTTCTTTTCCTTGTGCTGGGCAGTCTCTTCCCCACCTACCTGTAAATGCTCTTTTCTCTCACTCCTATTCCTTCTATTATATCTCTGCCACCACTATTGCTGGACCCACAGAAACCAGCAAGGTTAGTTGTATCCACAAGGCAGCTGTTTCCAGTTCCAGACCTTGCTCCCTGCCATAGATGGTGACACAGCAGCTTGCAGTGCTGAGTAATTTTTCTCTCTAATTCATATATGAAAGACTGTGTGAATGATGTGGCCACATGGATGTAATTCTGTTTCAAATGTATGATCTACATGGCCTCTAAGTATCTCTTTTCATTATATTGAAAATTCCTGTAGCTCAAAAATCATGGTGTCTCCATACAACACATGACTGCCGCCATTTTGATTAAGCTCAGGTGACCTCATACCATTTTGACTAATGTCAGGTGACCTCACCGCCATCTTAAATAAATGCAGGCCAGGTGATTAAGTCATGCCATCTTTAATGAGGTATTCCTTGCCTATGCTCTGCCCAGATCACGACCCCCAGAGGGAGACCACCAGAAACCAGAACAGACCAGACTGCAAAATGCAAGGTTACTCCTTTATTGCAAGTACAGGCTAGCCACGAACTTCTCCAGTACCCAGCTAGGTAGAGAGAGAAGTTAAAAGTTCCTTTTCAGGGTTAGTTTTTAAAGGTGAAACTACAAAAAGGCCTTTCAGAGATGCTTTGGCATGGATGCAAGGTCTTTTGCTCTTTCTCCTGCTATGTCAGCTTGTTCTTTGTTTTCAGAGCAAGGTTACTCTGCTTGTCTTTATCACAAGGTGGCTGGCTGAGTATCCTTGTGCTTTGGAATTTCTCTGGTGGGAGTGGGGAAGGAAAGCACTTTCTTTTTCTGGGAACGTGAAGCTAGTCTGTTTTTCTAATTTTAAAACATTCTTGCTTGGAACTATTTAGAAGTAAGAATGACTGTTGTAGAATGTAAACAGGGGATTTGCAAGTTCAGAGGATCTACTAGGTTTAGGGCCAGCATCCCAGCATGTCTTTAGTGCTGGTAAAACAGAGGCACTGAGGGTAGTTCGGGGTGGTTGTAGTTAGCTTGGGAGGAGGGGAAGGCTTCTTCTTATCTGAGCTGGGGTTAATTACCTTATTGGGGCCTAATGCTATGATCACGGGGAGGTGCTGCAACAACTCTCAGGGAGAACAGGATCCCTACATCTTCTCCTCCTGGAACACACAATCATAATCCCCAAGTCTTGCCTGTTAACCAGTTAGCCCTTTTTCTTTCCTCACTAAAGATGATATTGATTTTAGCCCCTCCTGGTATGGTAAGAGTGAAAGAGCCTAAGTCTCTTTTGCTAGTTCTCCACTGGGAGGCACTGGTTTCACATCCCCAAACAGCAAAGTAAAACACTTCAGTCCCCACCCCACCCCCTACACACATTGACGAGTTTACTTATCCCCCAGACAAATATACAAGTCAGAATGTTTACATGCAAGATAAGAGTCCCGGAGAGTTCATTCAGTGTTCTCCCAAGAGTCTTTTGCTAAAGCACATAGGTTCCCTCTATTTGGGCAGCCCAGATTTCTTCATCTTAATTATAGTTTGGCTGGGGAGGCAAGCTACCAGGACCTGGATCAGTTAGTATGGATAGAGTCACTGTAGTTGTGATCAGAGCTGCCTCCTTTGCTTTTTGGTCTGCTAGATTGTTTCCCCTAGAGATAGCATCTGTTCTCTTTTGGTGTCCGGGACAATGCATTACTGCTAGCTTCTTTGGAAGCCAGAGTGCTTTTAGCAATTCTAATATTTATTGTTTGTTTTTAATAGTCTTTTTCTTTGCAGTGAGCAGCCCCCTTTCCATGTAAATCGCCCCACGGATGTACAAGGTGGAAAATGCATACCTGTTGTCCGTACAAACGTTGATCCTCTTATCTTTCGCTAGCTGCAAGGCCTTTGTTAATGCTATCAGTTCAGCCTTCTCGGCTGAGGTACCAATGGGCAGGGCTTACCAAGTGGGCTGTTGTTACTGCAGCCCCAGCATACCTTCTTCCATCTGTTAACCAAGTTTCTTCTGCCTCATGGCGTATCATGAAGGTCGAATCAAATGCAATACGCCTGAGCTAGAATTTCAGCACAGTCATGGAGGGGAGCCTCTGTGTCAGGGTCAGGCAGCATGGTAGCTGGGTTCAGAGTAGTCGGTGTTTGAAAGGTTATTCTGCTAGGGTTTAAGAGAAGAGCTTGGTAATGAGTTACTCTGGCATTACTTAGCCACCTGTCAGGAGGTTGCTTTAAGATAGATTCCAATGCATGTGGAGATTTTGTCTCTAAGTCAGCTTATCAACATCTTTGACTAACAGTGCCATAGCCACAATGATGTATAAGCATGGAGGTCACATAGAGGCCACAGTGTCCAGTTTCTTAGATAAGTAGGCAACCAGCCTTTTCCACAGTCCAATGTTCTGAGTCAATACTCCCTTTGCTATTCCTTTGTTTTCATCCATGTATAAGAGGAAGGATTTATTGATATCAGTGAGGCCTAGGGCAGGGGCCTCCAAAAGTCTCTCCTTGATTGTATCAAAAGTCATCTGTTTCTCTGAGTTCGAAGTTAAATTTTTCTCCTTTGTAGCCTCATAGAGAGGGTGGGCAATTTCAGTGTACCCTGGAATCCAAAGTCTGCAAAATCCTGCAGAGCCTAGGAATTCTCTGACTTGTCTCACTGCCTCATGCACAGGTATTTTTAACACAGTCTCTTTTCTAGATTCAGACAGCCATCTCTTACCTTCTTTTAGTATATATCTGAGATAAGTCACCTGCTTCCTGCAGATCTGGGACTTCTTTGCTGACACCTGATAGCCTAAAGTTCCCAGAACTGTCAGAAGGTCTCTGGTTCTGCTCAGGCATTCTTCTGCTGACCTGGTGGCTATTAATATGTCATCTACATATTGTAAAAGGGAGACATGAGGGCTTAGCAATTGATACTCACTCAAATCCTCATGAAGAGCTTCATCAAATATGGTAGGAGAGTTCTTGAATCCTTGGGGCAGCTTCATCCAGGTCAGCTGTCCATTTACTCCAATGTCTGGATCGTGCCATTTAAAGGCAAAATGCCTCTGGCTGCTCGGGGCAAGCAAGAGACTAAAGAAAGCATCTTTTAAATCAAGAACTCTATACCGCCCCTTTTTGGTGGGAGCATACTCAGCAAGGTGTAAGGGTGAGGTACAATGGGATGGATCTTTTGTTGACTTCTCTGAGGTCCCAAACAGGTTGATAATTGTTGGTGTATGGTTTCTTAACTGGCAGGAGGGGTGTGTTCCATGCGGACTGAACAGGCCACAAGATCCCCTCCCATAGAAGCCATCTTATTTGGAGAGTAATTCCCTTTTTGGCTTCCAGAATCTTGGAGTACTGGTGAACTTTCACAGGATCTGCATTAGACATTAGTTCCAAATATATTGGAGGCCAATGTCTGGCCAGCCCCATTCCCCCTGTCTCTGCCCAGACTGTTGGAAATTCTCTGAGCCAGGTGTCCATATCTGGGTTGGGGGTAGATTCTTGTTTGTGATGGCGGTACTCCTCCTCCAAAAGCATTGTTAAGAAGACTCAATCAGCCTTTCCATCTGGGTGTTTGATGTGTGTGTCTGCATCAGTAAAATGGATCTGCGCTCTCATTTTGCCGAGCAAGTCACATCCCAGCAAGGGATATGGACATTCAGGAATGAATGACAAATAATGAATGGGTCACCTGTCCCACTCCCAAGTCCACTGTCTTTCGGGTAGTCCATTTATAGGGTTTGGTGCCCATCGAACCTTGCACGCTAGATCTATTTTGCGTGTCAAAAGTACTGAACTTTCCGCCCCTGTATCCACCATGAATTGAATAGGTTTCCTCTCCACTCTCAGGGTTACCCTAGGCTCGGGGAGGGGGGCCAAGTCCCGTGTCCCCTAGTCACTGACTTCCTCCAAGGCAGCAAGGATGGGGTTTGGCTTTCTTCCCAATCCTGTTGATGCTTTTCTTTTGTTTCTTATTTTGGGGTACTTTCTGGACCAATGTGCTTCTTCCTTGAAGTAATTACATTGATTCTTTCCTAGCTTAGGCCAGAATCGTTGGCATTTCCCTGTCCTCCCACCTCAGCGGCAAGGAGTACTTTTTCCATATGAACTTGCTGTCTATCCAATATTTTGGTTAGGTTCCTTGTTTGCCTTTTGTCTCTCTTTTCCTTCCTTTCTTGATGTTCTCTTTACCTTCTCTCTTCTTTCTCCTCCTCTGTTTCTCTCTTATTGTAAACCTTTTTGGCCACTGCTACTAAGTCTCTTATGCTTCTTTCTCCTAGTCTTTCTAATGACTGTAACTTTCTCTTAATATCTGGTGCTGCTTGATTGACATAGGCTAAGATAATAGCCTGCTGTGCTTTCCCGTAGGGGGAGTATTGTTTGAAAGCCCCCATCAACCTCTCCAGGTACGCAGCTGGACTTTTGTCCTTTCCCTGCCTTACATCATAAATTTTTGCCATATTAGTGGGCCTGCATGCTGCTGCTTTTAGACCCCCTAACAGAGCCTGGTAGTAGATATGGAGACTCCTTCTGCCGTGTTGAAGTCCCAGTTAGGGCGGGTTGTTAGAAAGGCTTCTGCAGCTAGCAGAGGGTCTGCTAGCGGGACGCCTGTAGGTCCTAGGGCCAGCTTCTGGGCATTCTCTAGGATTCTGTTTCTTTCCTTAGTCGTGAAAAGAACTCGTAACAACTCCTGGCAGTCATCCCATGTCGGGGCATGGGCAAAAAGAACAGTTAATCAAGTCCTGTGGGTCCTTGGAGAATGGTGCATTCTGAGCCTTCCAATTATATAAGTCACTGGTAGCAAAAGGCCAATAATGGAAGGGTTGGTTCCCTGAATCATCAGGAGGGCCGATGGGTCCGAGGGGAAGGGCCACTATGGAGTCTGGGTGTGGGGTCCCTGCCCTCCTGCTACTGGTAGATAGTGCATGTCGCTCTCCTCTCTACACCCCTGACAGCCTGGGGTCTGGGCCTCTTCTACAGGAGCTGTGGGATGCTCAGCGGAAGGGAAATAGGGTGGTGGGAAAATCTCTGTCTTCTTGGAATACAGTGGCAGGCTTTGTCCTATTCAACTTTTCATCTGATGAAGGAGCCCTAGTCTTAGCAGCCAAAACTTGGGTCTGCTGTGGAACTAAGAACCCAAAGGAGGGGGCCTCCTATTCTATCTATTAATTCCCACCAGGTGACAATATAAGGGACTTGGTCAGGATGGCCACCATTGGGGCAGAGAACTATCTCCTTTATTCGGTTGATGGTTGCTGCATCAAAGGTTCCACCAGCTGGCCACCCGACATTGAGGTTCATCTATGGAGCACTTAAATGGAGTTTGTGAGTACAGTGCTACAACTTGTTTAATGGCAACATAGACCCGCTGTGTGCCTGAAAATGGCTCTGTGAGCATGACTCATATTGAACAGATCTCTGTCATGTAAGACTGGGTGGAGACAAAAAGGAAAAGCAGCCTTAGTCCCAGTCACACAGCTAAGCATTTTAAGAAGCAGTCCTTGTCAGAAGAGGATTGCAGATATGCAATAAAGACAGATTCAGATAAAAAATAATATCTAAATGGGTCACAATGTTAAATAAATATACGTAGACTTGGAAGAGAGAAGAGAAAGAGTAAAGAGACAGTAAAAGTAATATAACAGAATACAGACAGTCATAGATTAAAGGAATAAAGATAAAAAATATTAAACTTGTAGAAAAAGTAATAAAGTAAGAAAAAAGCCACAAAAAGATATAAAATATACAGAGAGTTTAGATTATGTATATTATATTGTTTTATTTTAATTTTTTGCTTATGAATGAGCTAAGTACAGAGAGATATTTAATTTTACAGGCTGCTAAGTTAAACCAGAATGTATACTTTAGAGGTATCTTGACTTTGAAATTTTGGACTAAGAATATGTTGCTTTGGAAAAGAGGTTCTGTTTTTGTTTTCACAAAGGATAAAAACCCATGGATTCCTTCAAAAATAATGTGGTTTGATGTACTAAGACCCCCTGAAAGGTCTCTGCAAACCCCAAATTATTTTTCCCAACAAAAAGCAGGAAGCAGTTTAGAGAAAATTATACCTAAATTCCCTAAGTTATTGTTTATAAATGTTTGTTTACATATAAAGGGGATATGCTATAGAGATAAATTCTTTGCATTGTATGGATATTGGTTTATTGATACAAATTTAAGGTCAATTTTGTTATATGTATATTTCTGTTCTTGATTAAGGTATTCTGTTTGTGCAGCTCACTTTAAAAATGTAATGTTTAGCTAAGAAATACAGGGTAATAGATAGTCATCTATAATACTCAAGCTTGTAGTCATGTTAGTTAGGTTTACTAGATATATTGAGATATATTTCACTTAGATAGATAATCTTCAAACCTTTTAAAGACCTATAAAATATGGCATTTAAATGTTTTAAGAATTTAGGACTTTTCATGACAGTGAGACACCGCTGTTCCTGGCAACACTAATCTTTTTCAAGAGGATGATGGGCATTGAAGAGGCTCCTTATGGAGTTGGTTAGAAACTGAACTTGCCTGAACTGCTTGATGTTATGCTTTATGAACTAGACATGCATGACCCACAGAAAAATGACTCCTGACATTTCCTAAAGAAGGTGAGATAGGCTATTCAGGTTTCCTGGTTCATGAAGGAACTGTCACACATTTTGCAGGACGCAAAAGAAAGCAACTGATGAACTTTGCCAGTACAAGGTATAAGAGATCTTCAAATTTCCTGATTCCTGGAAATATCTTCCATATACTTTGAACTTGTAAGCTAAATATGGGTGTTGCCCCTGTGTTACAGAAGAACTTTGAGTGATTGTCCAGGCAGTGAGATGTCTCTGTCAATTCTAGAGTTTTGGAAGTTTCTTACAATACACTTCTTGTTTACTTAGGTAATATTATATCATTCTGCAGTCTTTAATGGAGCTGAAGAATAGATAGTTATAATTATAGTTTTCCTTAGTTATGATAAAAGATAAAGTAGATGTAAATATTTTAACAGCAATTCTTGATTGATACCTGTTTTGTTATTTGTAATTTTATCATGTTAAAGTTAAAACCTTCCTTTTTATTTAAACAGAAAAGGGGAAATGGTTTGGGAAGTCCTTCTGTATATGTGTTGCTTTTATTGGATAATGACTAAAGATGCTCTTGGCTAATGGCATAGCAGAGTAAAGCTAGGTGGGAAATCAAGAGCTGTAGAGAGAGAGTAGGCAGAGACAGAGAGATGCCATGGAGCTGACAAAAGAGAAAGATGCAAGCCATCAGCTGGAGCCTTGCCCATAGGCCATTAGCCCTATGGTAAAGTAAAATAATGGAAATGGGTTAATTTATGATATAAGAGCTAGCTAGTAATATGCTTAATCTATTGGCCAAGCAGTGTTTTAAATAAGATAGTTTCTGTGTAATTATTTCAGTTCTGGGCAGTCGGGAATGAATGAGCAGCCTCCTGCTCTCAGAAACAAATGTGAAGCCTCTGACAACATTCTAGTTTGTTTCTGTCTTTTCTTATTTAGATATTATATTTCAGTTTTTCAGCATAGTAAAAA
>PVIU01031957.1:0-13890 GCA_004026605.1 Ondatra zibethicus
TTTTTTCAGCAAACCCTTGCCTTTACTATGATGAATACAACAACTGTGATAAGCAAGTGACACTCACGGGATGCTCACATCCTTCGGTTCTACGATTCTGCAAGGCTTCCTGTCTCTGTAAAACCGAAATAAGATAACCTTCTCCTGTTTACTATTGTGCTGCGAAGACAAAGGATGTTTTCAGTATCATTGATTTCACGTTAATGTACTACAAGATCTTCACTGAATTTCATTTGCTTTTTTATCATGCTCAAGGACCTAATTTTTAATCATCCTTTATAGGCATCAATGTCTATTCATCAAGATCATGCTCCATGTTACCCCTTTCCCCATTCCATCCTATAGTAACACAGTTTTAAAGGTCTGTATTGTTTTTCTGTTTTGTTTTGTTTGTTTTTGTTTTTGTCGGGGGCAGTTTGAGACATGGTTTCCCTGTGCAACAGCCCTAGCTGTCCTGGAATTAACTCTGTAGACCAGGTTGGCCTCAAACTCGGAGAGATCCAGTACTATCTCCCAAGTACTGGGATTAATAGTGTTTGCTGCCGCAACCACCACTGGACCCTTCCTTGATATTTTAATTAAAGGACAAGTCAAATATTTGCCCCAAATTTAATACATGTGATTTTTGGTGCGTAGGTTTATACAATCCAACTAATAATTTAATTGAGTTCTTCGTCTGTAACTTATAAAATAAATCTTTTTATAATCAACTCTATTTTTAACTCTCCCATTTTTTTCTGCTTTACTTTTCAATTTCTTTTCTCTTTTAAAACAAGCTTTAAATCATTCGCCAACCTAACAAGAACCAAGTCTCCACTTGAAGTGTAGGTATTACTCAACTAAGAATGGCATAAATGCCTCACTGACTCATTCCTGTCTCTGCATGCATGTTTGTGATGAGAGGAAATGAGATCCAGTTTGTCTTTGGGTACCTTGCCCTTCACTTCCACTTCTCCAGTGTCTGTCCCCCTATTTCCTCACCTCACCCTGGATAGTTCTGAGATTTTTGTGTTTTTTATATCATAACTGAATGCATATAACATCGTGCTGTCAAATTATTCAAATACCCTAAACATTGTTTTATTTGACCTTATTATATTACTTCACTAGAAAAAAAACTATATCTTATAAATTGTTTTGTATACAAGCATTTTCTAACAAGGAAAACTGAAAATGGAATACAATAGATGACGATATTGTGATATCTTCTTCATATATTTACTTATTTAGAACCCACAAACCTTCCTGGTTTCAAATGGGATACAAAAGTTTGTGAGTCTGAATATCAAAGAAGCATTGCAAGTAGCATAACTACATGTAAAGTCTGATATTTGGTTCTTTTAGTTTTGCTGGGATAATTTTTTCTTTCAAAAATTTACTTTCTCCTTCTGAAAATATCTCTAAAGCAATGTTCCTCAAGTCAGTGTTATTTTTTTAATACACTTTGTAAGTGGAAATGAAGATAATCTATGTTTAATTTCAGAGGTGGAAATGTATTGCAGTCCCAAGTCTGCTTTACTGGCCAAATATTTCCTCAAAATGTGAGGCAAATGCTAGGGTACTGTTCTCCACACTTCTAGGATCACAGATGATGCTGGGCTTTTGTGTACTCAGCGGTACACTACAGCGTTGACACTGCTCAGTGCTATGGTGTGTGTCAGGGAAAGACTGCCATCCTGGGTTACCAGCATCCAACACGTGAGTATTTATGAATGCATCCACGTTTATTTAAAAAAAAAAGAATGATACTAACGATAAATACCGAAGTAAGATGTTTGTTTGGTCACAGAAATGAATAGGGAGGCAGTGTGGGTGGGGAGGGTGTAAAAGACAGAAACTATGGACAAAAACCGAAAATATATCATGTGTCACATTCTTGATTTAGAGCAGTTCAGTAGCATGATGTCCTCACAGTTTATGTGTGGACAAAAACAATGGGATCTTTCAAATGTGTAGATTGAATACTGATTCACAGTGTTGTTCATTAATTCTACACTTCCATTATTTTTCAACAGAAAAATACACTACTATATCACTACAAAGGGATCACTTCTGGGATCTCATATAATTCTGACTTCACTCTTCTGAAATCTCTATTATAAGAGGAATGTAGCACATCTCCAACTCTAAGTGAACCTTCAGTGTTTGGTTATCTTTGTGGGAGAGAGGAGGAGAGAACAGCACAGGAAGTTCACTATTGTGATGTCAGTAACCTCATTGAGGGACCAGTTTTCAGGTTTTCTTCAACAAGAGTTCAGGATTTCCAACCACTTAAACCAAAATTTTCCAGGCAAGTTAAGCACAAGAAGACCACAAGATGGCAGACTGTATATACTGTATTTAGTAAACGTAACAAAGACTCCATCTGTTTTGACTTTTACTTATTCTGTGTGCTATCAGATGGAGTTTTTTGGTCATCCATTTATCTATACACCTACATATAAAAAAGTCTCTATTTTTTATAAGGTTTTGCAGATATCAAAATTTCTTTAAACAGATAAAATGAATTTATGAAAAAAATGAGAATTTATTTAGTAGAAAATATTTCAAAACAGCCCGTATATTCTACAAATAAATAAAGCTGAGCAATGTGTGAAAAGATTTGGGAGTTATATTGATCCAGAAATCAATCGCTTCTGCATTCCAAGCTTGGGTCTTTCATCTGACAGGTGCTCTTGCACGATAGCATTTTATTTCTTCCAACATACTTGGCGTATTATAGGCGACGTATTATTTCTAGTATAGAAAAGGTTGGAGATGAGGTTTATCTCCGTGTTACTATGAAGACAGTGACCCTCGATTTTAATCAGCTTCCTCCAGGGAATACAAAAACAAACCCTAACTTAAACCAAGATTATCCTTTTTGGATGTTTAGATGCATTGATGTAATGCACCAGCAGAGGGCTCTGTCGTGTTTCTTAAGCTGTCTTTTAACAAAGTAGGAGCCTGAACTTTTGTTTCCATACTTATTTTCGTTTTTATTTCTTCTTCACACTTTATAGACAGCATTAGTACAGACCTTTTCCATCTGAGAAACACGCTGAGCTACCCACTCAGTGCCCGTGGTTTTGAAAGAGTAACTGAAACCTTTGCCTGGCCCCACTTTAAGCTTCTCTTTCAGCATCATAACCCACCAGTTACGACCCTTGCTAGAATGCCAAGTCCGCTAGTCAGAAACTTTCTTTTTGAAAATTCTCCAGTACATGTTTAAAGGTAATTTACTGGGTGATGTTGTCTTAGCAGAGCTCACATTGTAGTCAAGTGCAGTCCTTTGTAGACTAGGTCACTATTCCCCAGAGGTTCCTTATCCCCCCTCAAGGAACAAAACATTGTTGTGTTTTTCAGTCTGTCGTTATATTAATTGTGGTGTGCATGTGTGTGTGTGTGTGTGTGTGTGTGTGTGTGTGTTTGTGGTGTGTGGGGGGTGTGTATATGTGTGTGGTATATATATGTGTATGTGTGTGTATATTTGTATATATGTGTTTAAGTATGTGTGTATGTATTTGTGTGTGTATGTGTATATGTATGAGTAACTTGTGTTTTCTTACTCTGTTTTCATTCCTTGACTTTATCTGCATCATTAGAATATTTTAAAGGTTTCCATTTTAATTTATTTTGTAAGGTTTTTGAGTGTATATCCTTGTATACTTTTCTTATTCTCCTTTACATTGCTGAAAAGTTTTGTGAAAACTTTACAAAAGCTAAAGTCATCTGAGAGGAGGAAACCTCAACTTACAAAATGTGTACACACACGTGTATGTATACGTATGTGTGTGTATGTGTGCGCACTTGTGTGACTGCATGTGGAGGTCAGATGTGAACACTTTGAAATCCAAGCTGTGACCCACCAAACTACCAAGCCCCTTCCCCACCTCACCCAGGAATCCTGGCTGCTGCTGCTTGTTTGCCTCCATGTAGATGGTCATCATCGCTGCTGTGCTTCAGTGTTCTTGACTGCCAGCAACATCAGCTTTTTATTTCCACACATCGGTTCCTCACTCTGAATCTGAACTCGCAAAGAGAAAAGGGGAAATTCAAACCAGGACCGGAAGAGGCTGGAGGGAGGTACTGAGCATCTGACCCAGCAGGACTTTCCATGAATTTAGGGGAGGGCTATGTAGGTGGTTTAGGGTTTAGGTTTTCTTCATTGCTGCAATCAAATACATGACAAAAGTCATCTCAAAGAAACACAAGGTACAGTCCCTCCCAGTGAGAAGTGAGACTGACCAGAACCTAAGGAAGCTGCTCTTGTTGCCAGTGTAGAAGACAGAGATGGAGAAGAAAGCTGGTACACAACTCACTTTCTCCTTTTTGTGTTGTCCAGGATCCCAGCCCAGAGTTGCTCCCAAATAAAGGTAAATATTCTGTAGGCCCATATTTCTACATGGTGTGACAGCCAGGATCTCAGGCCATAGTTAGTTTCTGGAGCAGTCGCTTACCCTTTCAGACAGGCTGTTTCTGCCCTACCAAAAAGCTCAGGATATGCTGCTCCTTGCTTTGTAATTATGCAGCTCTCCTGAGAAGAGGTGTCAATTACAAGCTGGTGACAGAGCTGCGGACATGACTGTAGTCCTGCTACCCAAGAAACAGAATGTTAATGAACTTCCACCTCAGTTTACCTTGGGGGATAAAAGGTGTTTGGATAATAAATGTGGGTGAACTTCAGGATTTGAATGAACCCTGAGACTCCCTTCCAATTAAAAAAAAATGTGTCCATAAGATCAGGGTGTAGGCAAGTCTGAAGAGTATTTTCTTAATTTGTTGATTGATGTGTGGTACCTCCCCTGTACTGATGGTCCTGGCTTCTATTAGAAAGCAAGCTAAGCAAGCCAGTAAACAGCGCCACTCCATGGCTTTGCATCACCTCTGCCTTGGGGTGCCTGTCATATTTGAGTTCCTGTCCTGACTTCCTTTAATGACAAACAGTGATAAGAAATTTTAAGCCTAACAAACCCTCCCCTCCCCAAGTTGCGCTGGACATAGTTTATCATCATTTTCATCACACCAATAGTAGCACTAAATAGGACATCAACACCCCCAAATGTGTGTGTGTGCATGTGCATGTTTCATATATCTGTGTGTGTATGTGTGTGTGTGTTGTGGTTGGGTCCCTGCTGTGAGATATTGACTTTACCACTTCTTCATTCACTATTGATTTTAATATGGGTTAAGTAATTTAATTCATTTGCAAAAAAAAAATGCCTGCATTCTTCTTATTACTCAACTCCCAGACCTGTTACCAGAATCTTGACGTTTGGGCTCCTTGTATTTCTTAGGTGAGATAAGATTTATGTTTCTATTGTGTGAGCTCTTTTTCAAATCAACAGAATAAAAAAAACCATCTGATAAAGCAGGTTGACTTGAAAAGGCTTTCTAAAACTGGCCAATCACAATGATGTGAAAGCTTTGACAGCATGACCATGCTAAGTGCTAAGAGCAAAAAGTTCTACTTTTGTTTGAGCTTTGTTTGCCCGCAAAAATCCTAAATGACCTACATAAGATTGTCTGTGGCACCTGAGGGCAACTTACAAGGATGGGATGGTAAGTTAGGCCTGGCCATGAATAACTTTTGTCCTGTTATGTCTTAGTGTATAGTCCCTGGTTTTCGACACCATATCCCATGCAAGTGTCACTGCAGCAAGGAGAAGATCCACATGAAATTGAAAATGAAACTTATGTGAGCACAATTTTAGCCAGTGTTGAATCAAAAATTCTGGAGTCTGACCAAACAATTTGTTTTTCTTAATATTTAAATACAGTAAATTTAAGGAAAAAATTCCATATGACAATTATTACCACAAAGCATTAGACATGGCTATATAGGAATCCCTCTGCAAAACCCTTTCCTTCAGTGATCCACCTGTGACCTTTACCATAAGAACAGGTTATTGTTGACAGAAAAACAGTGTTCAGATAAAGGGCCTGAGGAGGAGGGATTTATAATAAGCTTAAGAATGGGTTCTATTGTTTAAGAATACAAAGTATGAGGAGCAATGGTGGTGTAGGCCTTTAATCCCCATACTTAGGAGGCAGGAGTAGACAGACCTCTAAGACTGAGGCCAGCATGGTCTATAGACTGATTTCCAGTACAACCAGAGCTACACAAAGAAACTCTGACTTGAAAAACAAACAAGCAAAATACAAAGTACATAGGAACTGGTTCATAAGGATGGGTTCTGTTCACTAAGAGTCAAAGCTCAGGGTTAGAGTCTGAACAAAGATTAGGCTCTGGGAGAATTCAGGTGAAGTTTGTCTCCTCAGAATAGCAAAAGATCACCAGGTTGTTAGACAGCAGCCACTGCAGCCTTCCAGGTGATCAAGTTTCAGTCATTTCCTTCCCTTGGAGAAAAAAAGTTTACATATTTAACAATTCTGGTTTCTCTAGTGTTTTCTGCATGCTGTGCCCTCTACACAATCATTTCTGCACTCTTGACGGCTCTGCAGGTTCCTCCCCTGAAGTTGCCAGCTGACCAACTTCCTACCTAAACCACTCAGCTTTTCTTTTTATTATTATTTTTTATTTTAATTTACCTTTCTTATTAATTCTATGTATTTTTTACATCATGTATCTTTATTCCCTTCATTTCTCCATCTTTTCACATCCACCCTCTGTATTCACCCATTAAAACAAAATTTAAAATGGGGAAAAATTGAAAAAGGAAAAAGTTAAAATCTTATCATGGAAGTTGCAATGTGACACAGTCCCAGTTTATAGAGGACAACTCCTCACACTCACCTACAACCTATAAAATCTCCCTGCTTTTGTTTTTGGGCCCATATGGCTTCTCTGTCTAAATCTCTGAGACTGAAAAACCTGTCAGGGAATTGCCTGTTATTGTATTTTTTTCAATTCAGCTTGATCTTGTTTACCACATTTGAGGAGAAACATATTAAGGGAAAGGGAGTAGAAAACCTATTACTATGCTTTGAAGAGAAGACAGCATCTTCAACAAGTGGTCGTGGGCATAATGAACTTTGATTACTGAAAAAAAAAAGAACTAGATGTTTATGATTTGCTTTGGCAAAACTCTACCATAATTGGATCAAAGATTTCAACATGAGGCCTGTTGACTGAGTTTTATGCCATGCCTGGTCATGTAGCCATTCAGCCCCAAATAAACACACAGAAGCCTACATTAATTATAAACTGGTTGGCCTATTAATTCAGGCTCCTTATTAATTAATTCTTACATCTTAAATTAGCCCATTATTCTTTTCTATGTTAGCCATGTGACTTGATACCTTTATCAGTGAGGCTTTCTCATCTTGCTTTCTCTGCTTTTGAGTGATGACTGCAGACTGACCTTTCCTCCCCCCAGAATTCTCCTATTCTGGTTGTCCCACCTCTTCTTCCTGCCTGGTTTCCCTGCAAATAGTTCCTGCCTGGCTACTGGCCAATCAGCATTTTATTAAAGCAATACAATATAAGTGACAGGGTACAAGAACATTGTCCCAGAGCACTCCCTCCCATCCCCATTTTTTTTTCCAAAACAAGAACTCTGAATCTAATCTCCCTTGTGTAGCTTTCTTCCTGATCATTATCCATACAACTTGTAACCAACACTCTAAACAAAGAAAAACATCCATAATCCATTTTCTGGAATTGTGGGCATAGTTTTCCAGGCTACTTCCTGCTTATTGGGAGTGCTGATAATCTTACAGGAACCTAAAGAAAATTTAGAATTATGATCAAGTCCTGACTGGAGTATTCTGCGAGGCTTGATCATCTCAGCCAGCAGTCTTAAAACTATTCTTGATGTAGAACTCAGACATCTGGCCTATCCACTCCTATCAGAGATTTCTTGGGTGATCTTTCATGGTCAAACCTGATTTTTCCTAATGCAGAATGAATCCACAGATTCTCATTTCCTGTGGAAACAAAAGCAAAACTTCTTCTCCAAAGTAACATATCTTTTGATTTAAATTTTGAAGTTAACACATTTTCAAAATACCATCTTGGATTAATCCAGCAGCATTTATAATCAAATGTCTTTTAGCAACTCTTGCTCCTTCCTCAGCCATCAAACAACTCAATGGCAATACAATAATATACAGTATACAGATTCTCTGTATATTTTCCATCTTTATGTGGCTTTATTTTAAACTCTATTTTATTTTTATTTTTAACTTTTGTTTTTTTGAGACTAGGTTTCTCTGTATATCTTTGACTGTCCTGGCACTCACTCTGTAGACCAGGTTGTCCTTGAACTCACAGAGATCCACCTGCCTCTGTGTCCAGGTGTTGGGATTAAAGGTGTGTGCCTGACTACTCTCTTTTTTTATTTTAAAGACTTTATCCTTTTTTCTCTCCCAAGCCTATATATATTTAAACATACTGTAATCTGTTTAGAGGGTTTTTTTTTGTCTGAATCTATCTTAAATATATATCTCTCATTTTCTGACCACATGAGTCTTTAATTTTTATTTATTTATTTTTGTTTTTTTTCGAGACAGGGTTTCTCTGCAGCTTTGGAACCAGTCCTGGAACTAGTTATTGTAGACCAGGCTGGTCTCGAGCTCACAGAGATCCACCTGCCTCTGCCTCCCAAATGCTGGGATTAAAGGCATGTGCCACCACTGCCTGGCATGAGTCTTTAATTTGTTAAGCAATATGGCTAGAATTAAAACCATGGCTTTGTTGGCTGGATCCACCCCATTCC
This sequence comes from Ondatra zibethicus, assembly GCA_004026605.1. Classification (NCBI taxonomy): domain Eukaryota; kingdom Metazoa; phylum Chordata; class Mammalia; order Rodentia; family Cricetidae; genus Ondatra; species Ondatra zibethicus. The sequence continues at coordinate 8,661 of PVIU01031957.1, forward strand.
TTAGCTTTCTAACCTCATGTCAGTGGTACCAGCCAGAGCCGTGTTTATTGCTACAACTCTATGGAGTTTGAAGGTCCCTGCCACCACCAAAAAACATGCTGTTGGCTATTTATGAACACCATTTAAGAGTTTTGTGTCAGGGCCTTGTAAAATGGCTGCAAAGTTTTCCAGCTAAAGCTGAGTCAGGAAGCATCTCTTAAATGAGATGAGCTTGCTTCCTGTAAACAGAGCCTACCTGAAGAAATGCTGCTACCAAGAAGCTGTGCTTAACTTTTATTTTGTGTCTAAAATTTCTTCCCAAACTCTCTCAGGTTTCATGTGGATGCAGTTGCCCATGTTGGTGCCATTTTTTGACAGAGATTTCTATCCTGCCTGGTCCTGCAGCTGTTAAGTCCCAAAGAAACACACAGAGGTCTATATTAATTATAATTAGGTTGACCTGGTAGTTCAGACTTCTTATGAACTCTTATAACTTATATTAGCCCATAATTCTTGTCTTTTCAGCCACATGGCTTGGTACCTTATATCAATGAGGTGTTCTCATCTTGCTTGCTCTGTGTCTGGATTCCTCTGTGCCAACTGCAGACTATTTCCTCTTCCCAGAATTCTCCTGTTCTTGTGGCCCCACCTCTACTTTTTCCCTGGTTGCCGCACCTATACTTCCTGCCTGGCCAAACAGTGTTTTATTAAAATAATACAAGTAACAGGATAAAAGACCATTGTCCCACAGCAGAGGCTCAATACCCTGACATTGGTAGAAACAAAAAGTATAGTGTCCCCATAAACATAGAGACAAAAGTAAGATCTTCTGCAATTTGATTCTAATAGCATAGGAAATAAGACCAAAATTGATGTACAGTTGTCATGAAACTAAAAAGATTCTGTACAGTAAAGTGAACTCTCAATCAAGTGAAGGGTTAGCCTCAGAATGGTAGAAAAATCTTTTCTGCCTATTTATCTGATATAGGATTACAAAGAACTCAAGAAACTAAACATTCAGAAAAAACAGACCAATTGAAAAGTAAGTTATGAAACAGGAATTCTCAAAGGAAGAAATTCAAAGAGCAAGGAAATGCTTTAAATAGTGCCCATCGGGGCTTTGTTTTTGTTTTTGGGTTTTTTTTTTTTTTTGGTTTTTTCGACACAGGGTTTCTCTGTGGCTTTGGAGCCTGTCCTGGAACTGGATCTTGTAGACCAGGCTGGCCTTGAACTCAGAGATCTGCCTGCCTCTGCCTCGCGAGTGCTGGGATTAAATGCATGCACCACCACCATGCAGCACTTTTTTTTTCTTTTTGGGCCCATCATTTTTATCTATCAGGAAAATTCTAACAAAACTATATTGACCTGCAAAGACTAAGTCAGGGAAAATCCCAGTATGGATATTCCTACTCCTATCCATACTGTGATCCTGAAGTGGAGAATAGCTGAGAAGCTGTGGTCCATCAATAGCTCCTGGAGAGGAAGAGAAAGTTTTCATCAGGCCTGCAAAACTGAAAGGTACCCATGCATCAATAGATGGTCCTATGCCCATGAACAAACAGGTGGCACTAAATGGGAATAATGTTAAGAAAGAGAGAGAGAGAGAGAGGAGAGAGAGACAGAGAGAGAGAACAAAACATAAATGTTATGGAAAAGGTATGAGGTAAAAGTTACAGCAGGCCTACCTTGCTATCCAGCTATAATACTCCTTAGCATATCTGTAGAGAAACTGACATCCTTCTCCACATGTACTTGCACAGCAATGATCAATACCACTCTATTCACAAAAACTATGAAATGAAAACAGCATAAATGCTCTTCAACAGATTAATGGACAATGAAAATATGCTGCAAGTATATACAATGGAATTCTGTTCAGATGGGGAAAAATGAAATCAAGATATTTTCAGGGAAGTAGATGAAACTAGAACATATTTTATTGGCTAATGTAACCCAGGCCGAGAAAACAAATGTCACATGTTCTCTCTTATTTGTGGGTCTTAGCTCTAAATCTTTGGGTGCTTGTATGTAACTTAGAGTAATATGCAGAAAAGAAGGAAAATGAAAAGGGACCATGGTGTAGGATTGGGAGCTCTAGAGAGAGGAATAATAGGGCACAGACCCTCTGAGAGAAAAAATATGGGATAAATAGAAAGGAGACTATAATTGGGAAGAGGAAAGTAAATGAAATGCATCAGGATAATGAGTAATGAAGGATATACAACACTAAGGATGTCCAAAACACCATAAGAAATTATTTTATATAAGAAAATTGTTTTATATTTATTTTTACAATACATGTGAGATATATATATATATATATATATACATATATGTATATGTGTATGTAGTTTAAATGAAGTTTTAAGTACGGTGTATGGTAATAATGCTACCCTCAATAATGTTCTGCCCAAAGTCATAGAAAATCAAACAAAATTTGTGGTGCCAGGCAAGGGAAACTTTCCTTCCAACTGTTGGTCTGGGGAGTGTAAGAGACTGCTTAATGTATACTATTGTCATTGCCCTTGGTTGAGATCCAGAACTTGAAAACAAGACCTTATTGTTGAAAACACTGCAGCCTTGGGGCAGAGAACTTGGACAAATTGATTTTGAATTGACCTGGAAGCATCTCTGAGGACTACCTCTCATAGTGTGTAAGGGTGTTATGCAAGCTGCCAGGGAACAAAAGAAATCAATAGTAACTCTGAGCTGTTTTAAAGCCTTCCAAACTTCAACAAAGTTTAGTATGACAAGATATCGCAAGCTTTGGGGATAGCCAACAGTTATCTTGTTAGACTAAAGGCACTTCCAATAAGAGGAACTTCATTCACTATAGTATAAAACACAAATCACCCATGGATTTGGTCACTGGCCCTTGAAGATATTCTACTACTGTCACTTTCCTAAACCAGTATCTTTTCTAACTGGATTCTCAGAACTTATCCTCATTCTTACAGATAGGTTTAGCTCTCTCTGCTCATCTAAGAAGCCTCTTTTTGCAGGAGATGAAGACCATTACAGAAGCCCACATTATAGAATGGTCAAATTGAGAACAACTTATCTTTTGTTGTGCAACCCCATTTTTTGCATCTACAACACACTCCCTATACTGAGAGCTAAGAAAGCATCACAGAAGAGGGGGCAAAAGAAAAGTTTAAGAGCCAGAGGACCAGGACATCTGCTTTGAGATAATGTATTTTGTAGATTGTTAAGAATCTACATAACAATGAAACACCAACAATCAAGTAACTACAACAAGATGTGCACAGTGACAACACTAGCTCCAAGTTAATGTAGTTGCCAAAATCTGATAAGGCTCCTGCTAGACAAAGAACTACAATTACTGTTTGTTTAAAAAGTGAGAATCAGCTTCATCTGAAATGAGTCCTTTGATAGGTTATCCAAGTCTTGACTGATATATCATTTAAATAAGGTGTCATCACTTCCTACAGAAGCTCCCCCTTTTATTTAAATAGGAGAGTTCTAAACCTACTATAAAATTATATACAATAAGAACAAATATCCTATTCTAACTAGCTTAAGTCTTGTATAATAAATATCTTGGCCAAGTCATTAAGAAGAAGAAATGCTGGTGGTATTGAATGAGAAAGAGGAAAGAGTAGAAATGATATTACTATATTATTCATGTATAAAATTTTAAAATACTTTATATTACAAGTTTAATTCATGCCAAATCATGAAACTAGTGTAAATATAATGAGTCCTTGATTTCTTTCTCATTCAATTGGCTATTCATAATAATTACATAATTTCCACTTATTCTATAACTTTCAATGAATTGCTACTGATTTCTAGTTTTATTAAACTGTATTTAGAAAAATTGCTGAATATAGTTCCAGTATTTTGACACTGTTATAACCTGAATATTAGTTTATCATATGGTCTATCCTCTGGGTTCATCCACATGCTGGTGGAAAAAATGTGAGCTTTGTACTTATTAGTTGGAATATTCTATAGATTCTATTAAGTCTGTTTGATCTACATCATAAATTAACTTTTGCATTTGTTGAGCTTCTTTATTGACAATATATTCATTGCTGAATGTGGAGTGCTAAAGTTCTCCAGCAGTACTTCTCTGAAGCTGACTAATGTTTTATATATATGTATGTCTATATCATAATCTATATGCAATTATATATCCATATGAAGGCAGAAATGATCGGACGTTTAACAGAAAAGGAATTTCACACTAGCTCAGAACTAAGAAAACAGGTGTTTATTAAGGGGTAGACTTACAAGGTCAGGATGTTCTGCTTGAACAATGGATGAAGATCAGATCCAAAGCAAACTGAACAGCCAAAATGGGGCCCAGGGACAAGCAGAGAGAGAAAGAAAGGGGCCGGACACGCTTCCACATCTGGGTAAATAGTCCATGAGGCCATGCACCAGTAGTAGGGTAGGTATTAGGTGTAACCTTCCGCAGCACCTCCCCCTTTTATTTAAATAGGAGAGTTCTAAACCTACTATAAAATTATATACAATAAGAACAAATATCCTATTCCAACTAGCTTAAGTCTTGTATAATAAATAACTTGGCCAAGTCATGAGAGGAAAGTAACTACATTTATCTAGTCTTCAACCCCATCAAAGATCCGAGAAGAGAAATAATGTTTCCTGAGTAATTAGGAAGTACAATCAAACAACTTCCAAAACATGTAACAAATCACAGAGACAACTGGCTTCCTGGGCAATCACCCAAAGTCAAGTTTGAAACATTGATGCAACCAACTTTGGCTAAGGCCTAGAATAATTGACAGATTATTTTTAAAGGCAAGAAAATTTTCAGAACCATCTTACCCTGTCTTGGCCTGATTTGACAGTTCTGCTTATCCATTTCTGGATACTATGTATTTTGTCAGTGGTTGAGGTATGGGCAGTTCCTTGCCCAGAGGCCGGTTTTGACAAGAAGAAGACAAGCTCCAAGTTGAGTGTCCTTCTCTCGGGACTAGATCAGTGTTGCCAGGAGCGATTGTGTCTCACTACCACAGAACTCTAAGTTAGATTAAGTGCCATTTTCTACAGCTCTTGGAAGAGGTTGAAGATTATCTATTTATACAGAATATAATCTCTATGTATCTAAAAACCTGATTAGTCTAACTATAAATATGACAAACATAGATGACTATTGATCTATAATTATTAATACCTATCTAACTTAAAGACTAAGACAGTAAACAACTGTGCAATAAATGAAGACAATGACCTCCAAATGTAAACAATGTATAAATAT
>PVIU01031958.1:0-14141 GCA_004026605.1 Ondatra zibethicus
CATAGGGAGCATTGACGCATACTTGTCAGCTGTTAGAAGAGTGTGCCACAGCTCTGGGTTTCCAGAGCTTCATCTCAGGAGAGTTCCCACCGTCAGGAAGTGCTTGGTCCAATGCAGCACTGCAGTAATGAGGCCTTTGTTAGGAGGATGTGTGGTTCATGCAGACTGCCATCTTGATACATGGCACTAAAATGTGAACTGTTCCTAAGGCAGTACAGACATACTTACCAGACAAAGACTTTAACTGTCATAATTATTTATGAAGGAATTAATAAATAACTAAATTAAATTAGGCAACCTAAGTGTGAATAAGTAAAAATATCAATAAAGAATAGAAAATTTTTTATAAGTACAAAAACTGGAGCTGAAAAATATGAGATGAAAAATTTTAATTCATAGATGTGTTCCATAGTCCCTTTTAGCAGGCAAAAGAAAGAACTGCCAAGCATGCACTGGAGTGCAGAAATTAGTAGAGAAAACTGAACACAGCCTAGCAGACTTATGGGACACCATCAAGCACACTAATACAATAAGGAAGCTATAGAATGACAAGAGACCAAAATAGATGAGGAAAAAATGAGAAACGTTATTCAAAAACTCCCTAAATTTAATCGACGACAGGAATTTACACATTGGAATTCTAGGAACTCCAAGCAGGACAAACTCAAAGAGATCCATTGCAAGATGTATGAGCTCGTGATTAAAAGTAAACGACATGGAGGAAAAGTCATGTAAGGAGCAGAAATGACAGGACTCATCCTATGCTCTGAATCCTCAGCAAATTGCGGACTGCTTCTCATAAGAAATTCTAGAGACCAAAAGGAAATAGGATAAGCTATGTAAAATATAGAAAGAAGAAACCATGCCAGTTAGGAATTTAATCTAGAAAACAAGTCCTTCAGAAATGAAAACTGTGGTATTTCAAGATAACAAACCTTAAGAGAATCCGTTGCTAGTACCCTAATCAGCAAGACTTGCAATGTGGATGGGGAAATCTCACAGGGCCTTACTCTAAGTGGACAGTAATCCCTCTTGTTATTTTCTGTTTGATTTTAAAGAATGCACAAACAATGTGAAATTATGTTAATGTTCAAATAACACACAAAGATGAAAGTTGTGACAACATGGGATACCAGAGCCTTGTGTGTGTGATATAAATGCTCTGCCATTGAACTATACCCCTGTCCTGGTTAGTTTTATGCCAACTTCACACAAGTTAGAGTCATCAGAGAGGAGGGATCCTCAATTGAAAAAAAAATGCCTGTACAAGATGAGGCTGTAGGCAAGTCTGTAGGACATTTTCTTAATTAGTGAGTGATTCACAGAGGACAGCCCAGTCATCATAGGGGGAGCCACCCCTGGGCTGGAAGTGGTCCTGCATTCTATAAAAAAGCAGGCTGAGCAAGCCATGGAAGCAAGTCAATAAGCAGCAGCCCTCTATGTCCTCTGCATCAACTCCTGCCTCCGATTCCTGCCCCGTTTTAGCTCCTGTTCTGACTTCCTTCAATGATAGACTATAAATAAACTCTTTCCTCCACAAGTTGCTTTGGTCATGGTGTTTCATCATAGCAATAGCAGCCCTAAGACAATGCCTAACCTAAAAGGGTACTTATGAAAAGCCCACACATAGCATCATATTCAATGATGAAAGAATAAAAGGCTTTCTCTAAGACCAAGAACAAAATAATTGTTATTTAACATTTTATAGGAAGCTCAAAGCAAAGCAATTACCCAAGAAAAAATAAATAAAATAAATCCAAATTAATGATACCCTTTACAGGTATGGAGAAGTAAAACTACATCTATTTACACATAACATGATTCTACATATACAATACAATGTAGATATTTCAGAGGCAAATTAAAAGTACCAGCTAGAGTCATAAATCAATTCAGTGAAGGTGCAAATTAGGAAATCAACAAGCAAAAATAAGTTGTATTTCTATACAGTAACAATAAACCTGAAAAGAAAATTAAGAAATCAATTTTGCTTACAAAAGTCCACAAAAGGATAGAAAATCTATAAACTAGACCATGACACTGAAAGTTGTGTATACTGAAAACCATAAAACCCTGTGGAAAGTGATTAAAGAAGTCAAGATAAATTGTAACACATCCATGTTTCTGAACTGAAAGTCCTAATGTGAAGAGGAAGATCAATTTTCCTTTAAATAACTCACAGTTCCTTAAATTTATATGGAACTTCAGAGGACTCAAACCACCAAAACAATATCTTAAAGAGAAAAGGTAGTTGGAAAATTCAAAATTACTTAATTTCAAAACTTCCTACAAATCTAAAATAACAGAACCAGTAGGTTGCCAGCATAGTGATAACAAATATAATGGAACTGAAAGTCCAGAACAGATCTGAACTTTTTGGTTTTCTTTTTTAGATTTATTTATTTTATTTTACATGTATGAACATTTTTTCTGAATATATCTCTGTGAACCACGTGCCTGCCTGGTGCCTGGGAGAGCAGAAGAGGGATGAGGTTCCCTGGAGCTGGAGTTGCAGGGGGTTAAGAGGCACCACGAGAGCGCTGGGAACTGAACCCAGATTTTTTGCAAGAGCAATAAGGGCTTTTAACCACTGAGCCATCTATATCTCCAGTCCTGATGATTGATGCCCAACAAGCATGAACAGAACATTCAATAAGGAACAAAATCTATTTGATACATGGTACAGTGACAGGTAGGTAGCCACATGTAAAACAGAGACTGTACATCCCCACCAGCTCTACCCCTCACACTACAATCAATGCAAAATAGGTTGCTGGCCTGAATACAGGAGCTTAACTATGCAACTAATAGAAGAAAACATAGTTAGATCTTTATGACCTCAGAGGGGGCAATTGAGTCTTTGATGTGTACAAAACAAATTAGCAATAAAAAATATACTGATAAAAATCAATGTATTTTTGCTCTCTAAATATATTACTGTCTATATAAAGAGGAAACCATTGACAGAATGAAATGTTTTTATATTTTTTTCAAATCATATATCTGCTGAGACATTACTACTAGGGTGTGTAAAATTATTGCTCAACAACAAAAAGAAGTACTCATACAATAAAAAAGCAAACACTCAAAATGGTATATGAAGCATGTCCTAAGCAGCTCTCTCTAGGCAACACTTCTTGAAGATTCTACTGCCTTAGTGCTACCATAGTGAGGATAGCACCTCTAACAAGGTGAGTACCTTGAGTACCAGATCCCACTAAATCACAGCACATGGTTCTTTTTATGTAATATCCACAAGAGGCAAAATGACAGAAAATAAAATAGTGGTAACTAAAATATAATAACTGTTCTAAACAATATAAGTTCAGAGAAAAAACAGACACTCATTCACCTAGATATCTACTAATATAGTTTAATTATCTTCCTGTGATGGTCTCAAACATGACGCATTTTGCAGTGGTTTCAATGCTCACTCCTCACAGGTTTGCATATGTGGCTCTTATTTTTAACTCATTATTCATTCTTATTTTAGGTTCTACTCTGGTGTTTGGTTTGGTTTGATTTTGTCTTCTGTTGCTTTGAAAAAGAAAATGGAATGATATACCCAAATCTTGCATTAAATTACAATTCTTTATAAGAGAGAAAATACAAATGGTAAACTCCCTAAAGTTTCATTACATTGCAAACTATTTATTTGCATATTTTCTATAACTTAGTTCAAATATTTCCAGATTTTCATCAAGAGAAAAAAGAGCAACATTAGGCCTTAGCCATGTGGCAGAGGTTAGTTAAGAATCCAAGACAGGGCTTAGGAATTTGGCTACAATAGTCTACTCCCTGTGTTCGATCCCCAGCACCACAAAAATATGTAAGGATTTATTTTTGTTTTATGTGTTTTATTTTATGAGTGTTTTCTCTACATGTACATAAGTGCTTGTCATGTGTGCCTCGTGCCTGTGGAACTGGAGGTAGACAGTTATCATTTAGGTGGTGGGAAACAAACCCCGGTCCTCTGAAAGAGCAGCAAATGCTCTCAACTGCTGAGCTCCAGCCCTTTTTTTGTTAATTACAAAGATAATAATACTTCATATTTTATTATATCTTGAAGAAAATGTGTTCTCAAAGTTTTAGTATTTGACATACAAATAAGTTCACTATACCAACTTTGCAGCAAGGTACTATTTACACTTACTAATGTGGTACAAATGGGCATCAGCTGTTAACAGATAAATTACTTCTTAAAATTAGATGTCTACTAACTAACTTGTGTCTCATTTTGGAAATGTTCTCAAGCAAATTTTCTGATTTGTTTAACTTAGAACCAGAAAAGAGACTATTTTGTGGAGTACTGAAGGAATGACTCAGTGGACACTGTTAGGAGTCTCACAAGAAGACCAAATTACATCATTGTAAGATATATGCAGAGGGTCTAGGTCAGTCTCATGGTCCCATGCAGTCTCCCTGGTTGTCGGTTCAGTCTCTGTGAGCTCCTATGAGACCAGGTCAGTTGATACAGGGGGTTTTCTTGTGGTGTCCTTGGCACCGCTGGGTCCTACAATCCTTCCTCCCTCTCTTCTGCAGGATTGTGGGTCTCTGCATCTGTTTCCATCAGTAGCTGCGTGAAGCCTCTCTGATGACAATTGGGCTATGCACTAATCTATGAAAGCCCCATGTTTTATTTTATTTTATTAGATTATTTTATTTTGTGTCAACGTTTTCCCTGCATGTCTTTATGAGTACCATGTGCATGTCTGGTGCCTGAGGAAGTCAGAACAGGACATCAGATTCCCTGGAACTGGATTTGTGAGCCACTGTGTGAGTGCTGGGAACTGAGCGCTAATCCTCTGTAGGAACAAGTACTCATAACCCCTGGGCCACCTTTCCAAGCCCTTAGTCTGGAACTCAAAGCCAGACTTTCTAGGCACATAAAGAAAGCTGAAGTAGGAAATGATGCCAATGACAATGGAGATGTTTGCTGTTTATTTAACTTGTTGTGTGAATGCCTTGCATTCCCACTCCCCTCATCCCCACAGATGTAATTAAAACCCTCGCTGCCTGAAACCAGATGTCCATCTCTCACCTGCTGAGTTTATAGATTCTGAGAAAAGACACTGTACTGGCTAATTTTATGTCAACTTGACAAAAGCTGTAGTCATCTAAGAAGAGGGAATCTCAATTGAGACAATGCTGTAGGCAGGCCTGTAAGGCATTTTTCTTAATTAGTGATTGATAGGGGAGGACACAACCCACAGTGCATGGTACCCTGCTGGCGGCCCTGAGTTCTTTAAGAAAGCAAGGTAGGCAAGTAATAGGAGCATATTCCTCTGTGGCCTCTGCATCAGCTCTCGCCTCAAGGTTCCCACCCAGCCTGAAATCCTGCCTTGGCTACCCTCAATGGACTATGACTTGAGATATGTAAGCTAAATAAACCCTTTGCACCCCAAATTGCTTTTGGTCATGGTGTTTCCTCACAGCAGTAGTGACCCTAAATAAGAGAGACATGCTTCAGTTTTCAACAAATGATCAAAGATTCTGCTTTAGCAAATTCAATTACATGGAAAGTTAACTTTTCTGTCTTAATTGCACTTCACTGTAGAACAGAGACAACTACAGGATCCACAAGAGTTTTCTCATAGAGCCGTGGCTGTGTTTGCTAGCATGTGCATGTTATTGGTTCCACCTTACATTCGTATTTAAATGTGTGTGCCTCATGCAGAATTGTTTGGTATGCATAAAAGTCAACTGGTGTAACTTTGACACATGCAGATGACAGAAGAAATGAACAACAAACTTCTGGCAAAACATCAGAAAAAGTTTGTTAAGATTCTCCATAGTTTCTTCACATTCCACATGTGTGTTTTTAATATGTTACTAAATATGAGCAGTACTGGGTTCCGGAGACTGAGTCAAGGGTCAGTTTGGGAACACCTCACTCATGCTGCTGACTGATCGCAGAACTGGATGGCATGCTGCCGTTTGTACACCAGCTTGCTTCTTTGCTTTTCTAATTTTTTAATTGTTTTTGATTTTGGAATTTTTTAAGACAGGGTCTCTTGTAGACCAATGCAGCTTTGAACTTCTAATCTTACTGCATCTACCTCCCAAGTGCCAAAATTCCAGGCCTGTGCAGCCACACTGTTTTGTGTGGTCCATAGAATCAAACACTTGGCATTTGTACAAGCTAGCGAAGTGTTCTCCCAAGTGAGCTACATCCACAGCACTTTACCCTGGATTTCAAAGAAAAATAGCTAAATTTTCTCAAAGACAGCATCTTCTCTGGCCCCCAAAATTAACTTCCCCAGGAACTACTTAAAGTAGTCTAAGTACAGATTGAATGATGGCTCTGTTCTGTCATTGTTTTCCCACTACTAAATATTCTGTATAAGTTAAAAAATGGATTGCAAATTGAATACCTACTTTTATCATTAACACTCAAAATTGGTTAAATAAATTTTCTTATACTTTTGCAATATTTTTGCCCCAGCTCAAACTTCCAAATAAATGTGGTATCTTCACATGACAACAGAGAATTTTTTAATACTACAAATCTCGTTAAGACATATGAAACTTTGACTCTGATTTGTATACTTCTAAGCTACTCAACTGTTTGCCAGTATTGTCTCAATTACATTTAAGTTCACAAAAGTAAGTAGCAAAATATCCAGTCGAAACATATTACACATGAAATTTTCTCTGTGTAGCATGCTGATCCTAGAGGCAGCTTTACTGAAACACCTAGGCTGACATACAGGCTAAAAGAAAGCGTGGGGAGAGCAGCCAAAGAGGAAGTAAGTAAGATAAACATGGCACCCATGCAATGGGATGCTTGCTCCTGAGAAAGTCACAAAATACCTGGGACAGTCTGCCCTCACATGTACTAGTTACTAATTATAGTTCAGTAATATTTTCTATTTTGCTAAAAATAATTTAAATTCTCCACAATGTTGTTTGAAAGCCAAGAGCCATCGTTATTTATTGCCCTTTCAAATCAGAGGTTGAAAAGGAAGTCCTAACCTCCTTGAACCTAATTTCCTTGACTTTTCTTCTTTCATTTAGAGAATAGTAAGTGGGGGCAGAACTTAAGAATACGATGAGAAACATGTTAAATAGTGATTACAGATGGTTTGCCACTTCAGATAAAGACAAGGACAGGTTAGAGAGGGAAGGTTTACTTTAATCCTAAATAACATCTAACAAAACTGTATATGAGAAAGAGAGAAAGAGAGAGAGAGAGAGAGCACATTTACACATACTTATCTCCTTTCAGCTAGTTAATTACAGGAAAGGAAGGCATATGGGTGTCAGAAATAAAAACAATTGATCTACTTTTGGCATCAATAGACAGAAATGCCCAATAATACAGAATACACACACACTTTAGAATAACAGAGTTACAAGAATGTACGTCACAGCTCCAAGAACACTGGGGAGATATAAAGAAGAAGCTGACTTAGAGCCCTGCTGCTGCCCCAGGAAAGTCTACATGTAGAGGCAGAAGGCATGATTTGGGACCACACAGTAGTGGTTACCGTGAGACACCTGGCACACACACAATGGCAGAGGTGGATTCCACTTTTGGGAGAGGGAGCAGAAGAGCAAGGAAGCTGGATTTTTTTTTTTTTACCAAAATCTCTGGGTAGAAAAAAAGTTTGTATGAAAGCAAAGCCTAAAGACAGACTCCTGTGTCCAAAGCCTAAAGACAGACTCCTGTGTCCAAACGTCTTTTACCTTTGCTGTGCTGTATGCCTGCACCCAGTCACAAACATCAGCATTAGGAACCTTCATGACTTCTAGACTACAACGGTGTAATCCCAGGAAACACTACTAATTTTTTAAAAGACAAAATTGTACGTGCTTAATAGCATGAAAAAAATATGTCTGCATTTCCTAAAGAAAGAAATTACAAATTTGGTTTTATCTTAAAAACTCAAATGAGAAATCGAAATCTAATTAAATTGCTTCCCGTAGGAAAGGAAAACCATGGGGTGAGTAAAGAAGGGACATCTGAGACCAGACTTCTAAATTGGCCTCATCTTCTTCTTTTAAAACTATATGAGAATTTAAGACAACTATAAAATAAAATTGAACCAACCATCTGAAAATGTATTCCCTGAATTTGGAAGTTATATAGACTGAGAAGGAAATGAGACAGTCAGGGGAGGCGCAAGAGGAAGCAGGTGACCTTGAAGTGAAAAAGGGACTGTCAGGTGAGGGAGGGCTTAGGGGAAGGAGGGGAGACTGGGAGGAAGTGGATGAAATAAGCAGCAGAAGTGATTTGTTTGTAAATGGTTGTGATGTTTGCTAATAAAAAGGAAAGTTGCACAAAATAAACTAACCTCTGCATCGTTTCTGACTGACATAGAGAACAATTCTTCCAAATGAGCGAATTAATAAAAAATTCTCGATGTGTAATAAAACAACTGCATGGAATTTTGAATTGTTTTCAGTCATCGTATTGTTAGCACTGGCACTGTGTTATTAATATTAACATTGAAATATTAAATCATTTTATTAATGTTATCAGGAACTACGTTTTCAACATGAGACCAGAAACACCAAAACATACACACACACACACACACACACACACACACACACACACAAGTAAAACTCCTTTAATACTGAATCTAAACTAAAGAATGTCATGAGAATGGCTTATTTGCAATACTGGCCTTGAAAACTTCAGTTTTGGAATACTCCTGTCCCTCTGGCAAGTGTTCTTTATTCCTAAACTGTTCATACCATATGGTTACGCTAACACCCTGCTGTCTTTCTAAAAGTCTGGTATTGTGAGCATGCCAAGCATAGGATACCTGCATGGACAGTCTCCAATAAATACCCTGGGCTTTAAGTCTCCAGAAAGTCTCTAGTACACACTTGAGAATGTTGGGACTCATTCCTGAGGGAGCTAAATATGTTCTGTGGAACTAAATGTCTTCTTATGTCTATATAAGAAGATCCTTTGAGCTGCTCCCTCAAAACTCAACATCATTTTCCTGCATTACTAAAACTGTTTTGTGTACTTCTGAAATAATAGATGCTATTCATGATTATGACATTTTGTTGAGTCCTGTAAATCCTTCTGGAAAATCACTGAACCCAGGGGTTAAGGGCTTATCTTACCAAGTTGAAAAATAACTATCTGTTTTCTCTAACAAATAAATTAAACAATACAAAAAACATAAAGAATTCAAAAACCTAGATATCAAAAAACAAAATAATTTAATTAAAAACTAGGGAACTAGATCTAAACAGAGAATTCTCCAATAGGATCTCAAATGACTGAGAAACTCTTAAAGAAGAAATGGCCAACATCCTTAGTAATCAAAACCACTTTTTGTATCTTTAATTTTATTTATTTATTTATTCTACATCCTGATCACAATTTCCCCACCCTCTTCTCCTCCTATCCCCCCATCCCTCTCCAATTCACTCCTCTTCTGTTTCTGTTCAGAAAGGGGCAGGCCTCATGGGTATCAACAAAGCATGACATATCAAGTTACAGTAAGACTAAGCTCCTCCCCTTGTATTAGGGTTGAGCAAGGCAATCAAGTATGAGTTTCTAAGTCCAGTTTGTAAAAGTCAGCCAAAGCTTTAGGGACAGCCCCTGCTCCCAGTGTTAGGAGTCCTACAAATAGATCAGGATACACTACTGCCACATATATGTAGAGGCCTTCAGTCAGTCCCATGTAGGCTCCCTGGTTGCTGGTTCAGACTCTGTGAGTTCCTTTGAGCCTGACTAGGTTTGTTGCTTCTGTCTGTTTTCTTGTGATGTCCTTGACCTATCTGTAAAGATTTGTAATCTTTCCTCCCTCTCTTCAGTAGAATTCCCCTAGCTCAACCTAATGACTGTGGATCTCTGTATCTGTTTCTATCAGTTACTGATGAAGGCTCTCTGATGACAATTAGGGTAGTCACCAATCTGATGACCAGGAGATGACCAGTTCAAGCTAGGTATCCACTATTGTTAGCACTGTTAGCTAGGATCATCCTTGTAGATTCCTGGGAGTGTCCCCCTTATATCAAATTTCTACCTGACTCCAAAATGACCCCCTTTCCAGTCATCTCTTTCAGTCCTCTCCCCTTCCATCCACTCCACCCAACATGATCCCTCATGCTCCCATCCCCACCTACCCCCAGTTTACCCATGAGATCTCTTCTATTTCTCCTTTCCTGTGAGATCCATGCATCCCATCTTGGGTTACCTAGACTCTCTGGGTCTATGAAATAAAGCATGGTTATCCTTACTTTATAACTAATAATTCACTTATGAGTGAATACATATCATGTTTGTCTTTCTGGGTCTGGACTGCCTCACTCCAGATGATTTTTTTTTCTAGTTCCATCCATTTGTCTTCAAATTTCCTGATGTCATTGTTTTTAACAGCTGAGTAAATTGTGTAAATGTACCATATTTTCTTTATCCATTCTTTGGTTGAGGTACATCTGGTTTGTCTTCAGGTTCTGACTATTATAAATAAAACTGCTGTGAACATAGTTGAGCAAGTGTCCTTGCGCAATGTTCTTTAGGTATATATCCAAGAGTAGTATGGCTGGGTCTTGAGACAGATCCATTCCCAATTTCCTAAGAAACCATCGTATTGGTTTCCAAAGTGAATGTACAAGCTCGTCCTCCCGTCAGCAGTGGAGGACTGGTCCCTTGTTCTACACTCTAACTAGTATAAACTGTCATCAGTGTTTTTGATGTCAGTCATTCTGACCAGTGTAAGATGGTATCTCAGAGTTGTTTTGATTTGCATTCCCCTGATGGTTAAAGATAGTGAATATTTCTTTAAGTGCTTCTCTGCCATTTGAGATTTCTCGGTTGAGAACTCTGTTTAGATCAGTACCCAAGTTTTAATTGGATTATTTGGGTTTGTGTTGCCTAGTTTCTTCAGCTCTTTGTGTAGTTTGGAAATCAGCCCTCTGTCAGACGTGGGGTTAGTGAAAGTCTTTCCCCATTCTGTGGGCTGCTCTTTTGTCCTACTGATACTGTCCATTGCCTTACAGAAGCATTTCAGCTTCATGAGGTCCAATTTATTAATTGCCAATCTTAGTGTCTGTGCTACTTGTGTTATATTCAGAAAGTTGTCTCCTGTGCCAATGCTTTAAAAGCTACTTCCCACTTCCTCTTCTATCATATTCAGTATAACTGGATTTATGTTGAAGTCTTTGATTCACTTGGACTTGAGTTTTCTACAGGGTGGTGGATATGGATCAATTTGCATTCTTCTACCTGTTGAAGGCAGTTATGCCAGCACAATTGGTTGGAGGTGCTTTTTTTTTCCATTGTATCATTTTGGTTTCTTTGTCAAAAATCAGGTGTCCATAGGACTGTGAATTTACATCAAGGATATCAATTTGATTCATTGATCCACCTGTCTGCTTTTATGCCAATATCATGCTATTTTCATTACTCTAACTGTGATAAAACTTGAAGTCAAGGATGGTGATGCCTCTGGGAGTTCTTTTATTGTTAAGGATTATTTTAGCTATCCTGGGGGTTTTTGTTTGTTTGTTTGTTTGTTTGTTTTTCCATATGAAGTTGAGTATTGTTTTTTCCAGGTCTGTAAAGTATTATGTTGGAATTTTGATTGGGGTTTCTTTGAATCTGTAGATTGCTTTTCATAAGATGTCCATTTTTACTGTTACTCCTACTGATCTTTGAGAATGTGAGATCTTTCCATCTTCTAATATTTTCTACAATTTCTTTCTTAGAAGACTTGAAGTTCTTGTCAAAGAGATCTTTCACTTGCTTGGTTAGAGTTACCCCCAAGATATTTTCATTGTTTATGGCTATTGTAAAGGGTATTGTTTCCTGATTTCTTTATCAGCACTTTTCTTATTTGCATATAGGAGTGCTACTGTTTTCCTTTTAGTTAATCTTGTATCCAGCCCCTTTGTTAAAGGTGTTTGTCAGCTGTAGAATTCTATCTTATATCCATCAGAATGGCTAAGATCAACAACACAGTGGCAGCTCATACTGGAGAGGATGTGGAGCAAGGGGAACACTCCTCCATTGCTAGTGGCAGTACAAACGTGTACAGTCACTGTGAAAATTAGTATGGTAATGCTTTTAGATAGGTAGGATCAACATAATGAAAATGGCAATCCTGCCAAAAGCAATCTACAGATTCAATGCAATCGCCATCAAAATTCCAACGCAATTCTTCACAGACCTCAAAAGAACAATAATCAACTTCATAAGGAAAAACAAAAAAAAAAACCCCAGGATAACCAAAACAATCCTGTATAATAAAGGACCTTCTGGAGGCATCCCCATCCCTGACATCAAGCTCTATTATAGAACTACAGTAATGAAAACAGCTTGGTATTGGCATAAAAGCAGACAGGTTGACCAATGGAATCGAATCAAAGACCCAGATATTAATCCACATGCCTATGAACATCTGATTTTTGACAAAGAAGTTAAAATTATACAATGAAAAAAAAAGAAAGCATCTTCAACAAATGGTGCTGGAATAACTGGATGTTAATATCTAGAAAAATGAAAATAGATCCATTTCTATCCCCATGCACAAAACTCAAGTCCAAATGGATTAAAGACCTCAATATAAATCCAATCATACTGAATCTGATAGAACAGAAAGTGGGAAACAGCCTTCAATGCATGGGTACAAGAGACCACTTTCTAAATCTAACACCAATAGCACAGACACTGAGAACAACAAGGAATAAGTAGGACCTCCTGAAACTGAGAAGCCTCTGTAAAGTAAAGAACACAGTCAATAAGACAAAAAGGAAGCCTACTGAATGGGAAAAGATTTTCACAAACACCATATCAGACAGAGGACTGATCTCCAAAATATGTAAGAAACTCAAGAAATTAGACATCAAAATTCCAAATAATCCAATTTAAAAATGTGGCACAGAACTAAACAGAGAATTCTCAACAGAAGACTCTTTAGCCATCAAGGAAACGCAAACCAAAACGACTCTGAGATACCATCTTACACCAGTCAGAATGGCTAAGATCAAAAACATCAATGATATCTTATGGTGGAGAGGATGTGGTGTAAGGAAAATACTCCTTCATTGCTGGTGGAAATGCAAATTTGCACAACCACTGTGGAGATCAGTATGGCAGTTTCCCAGAAATCAGAAATCAAGCTACCTCAGGACCCAGCAATACCACTCTTGGGCATATACCCAAAGGATGCACAATCTTACTACAAGAACATTTATTCAAATATGTTCATAGTGGGATCATTTGTTATAGCCAGAATCTGGGAACAACCTGGATGCCCTTCAACCAAAGAATGGATAAAAAAAAAAAAATATGGTCCATTTACACAATGGAGTACTACTCAGCCGCAAAAATAATGACATCTTAAAATTTGCATGCAAATGGATGGAACTGGAAAAAACCATCCTGAATAAGATAACCCAGACCCAGAAAGATGAGCATGGTATGTACTCACTCATAAGTGGATACTAGCTGTAAAGCAAAGGATAATGAGTCCATACTCCATGGTTCTAGAGAAGCTAAGTAATGAGGGGGAAATAGACAAGAGCTCCTGAAAAATTGAGAGCATGGAGGTGGAAGGAGAAGTAAAGGGAAGAACGGGAAGAGGAGGGGAAAAGGAGAGGGGGAGAAGAACTTAAAGGAATGGGATAGTAAAGATAGAGGAAGGACAGATATGAGAGCAAGGAAAGAGATATTTTGATTGAGGGAGCCATTATGGGGCTAGCATGAGCCCTGGATCTAGGGAAATTCCCAGGAATCCACAAGGATGACCCCAGCTAAGACCCTAAGCAATAGAGGAGAGGGTGACAGAACTGGCCTTGCCCTGTAGTCAGACTGATGAATATCTTTTTTTTTTTCAAGAGAAAATGTCCTTTTATTGTTTTTTCCAGATTACAGTCTAGAAAGTTTACTAAATTAGCAGCTAGGCTTTCCCAACTGCTAGCCTTGAATGTTTGCCCTGTTTTGCCTTAGTTTCAAGTTTTCTTTCTTTTACTGGGAATAAAACTTGAAACTCTTGGGAGATTCTCTGAACCCAAGTAATGATTCCTCTGTTGGTGTTCAGCAGCTCAGTTGTAGAACCGATGAAGGCGAGTTCCCTTGTTCCTGACTCTGGGGCTTCATCTTGTTCATTGTAGTCATAGGAGATGGATGGTCTTAGGTCACATTGGAATACTTAATGTACTTAAAAACC